>JAADYF010000221.1:0-30994 GCA_023338175.1 Phytopythium delawarense
GGCACAGACGCATCGTTAGCAGGAGTCAACGAACGTGGTGGTATTCTGCAACGCACATGGGCATGGCGGATGATAGAGGAGGTTGACCGGAGAGCTTCTTGGCGATGCGGTAATGCGGGTCAAGTGGCGAGTCGAGTTGTGACCTTGAAGGATCGATCTCGTCACAGAGAGCGGCAAAATAGAGTCCTGCGCGCACAAAACGACCAAAGAACCAATCACTCACGCGTTCTCAGACGTACACTCCTCCACAACGAAGCTTCCGCGCTTGGTCTCGCTATCATAATAGAGTCCTCCGCACACTAAACGAGCAAAAGCCAAGACGTTGGCCAAAAAGTCCGATCTGAGTCCGACCCATACTCCGTTCTGATCCCACTGAGGATGCCCATCACCTTGACTGGCAATCTTTCCCTCCAAATACAAGCCCCCTCTCTTCCCAGTCATCCTGCCAGCAGCTCAATGTGCGCCACACTCATCACTCAACTTGGGATCTCGGCGCCTCCTTCCGCCTCCTTCGCCTCCACTCCCCGACTGCTCCTGGCGGCCGCTTGCGCTTCCTCCCGACCGATGGCGCGCCACGAGTACGTCCCTATCCTGCCGACCGCCTCGGCGTCCGCTTCGTCCGCGGCGGGCCGCCCGCTGCCACTCGCGGTGGCCTGGACAGCGGTGGCGGCCACGGCGTTGCTGGCCGTCAGCGGCGTCTTGTCGCCGGCCTCGGTCTCGCCCGAGGCGCCTGCACTGGACTCGGCGGCCGTGTCCATGACCAAGTGGCGCGAGCCGGCGTACCCCGCGGGCCCGGACGGCTCGCGCGACCTGCTGCCGTTCTGCGAGGAGCGCTTCATCCGGCAGCCGCTGGACCACTTCAAGGGCGACTTGGCGTCGGACGCCGAGACGTTCGACATGCGCTACTTCATCTGCGCGCCCGAGCACTTCGACCCGGCGGACAAGGGCGCCATCTTCTTCTACGTCGGCAACGAGGCCGACGTGACGCTCTACCTCAACCACACGGGGCTCATGTGGGAGAACGCGCGCGACTTCGGCGCGCTCATGGTCTTCGCCGAGCACCGCTACTTCGGCAAGTCGGTGCCCTTCGGGCTCGACGTGCTCGACCACCTCGAGTTCCTGTCCACGCAGCAGGCCATGGCCGACTACGCCGTGCTCATCGAGCAGCTCAAGGAAGAGGTGCACGCCGACGTGCCCGTCATCGGCTTCGGCGGCAGCTACGGGGGCATGCTCGGCACCTGGTTCCGCCTCAAGTACCCGCACGTCATCGACGGCGTCATCGCCGGCTCGGCGCCCGTGCTCGCCTTCCTGGGCGACCGCGAGGGCGACCTCAACTCGGAGGGCTTCAACCGCGTCATCACCTACGACATGTCGGAGCAGGCGGGCTCGTCGCCCAACTGCATCGCCAACACGCGCCGCGCCGTCGACGCCGTCCGCACGCTCGGCAACTCGAGCGAGGGACGGGAGCAGCTCGCCGAGGTCTTCCGCCTGTGCGACCGCGACGCGCTGCAGACGTCCGAGGACGTCCAGGGCCTGCTCGACGGCCTGCTCGGCGCGTTCGGCAACCTCGCCATGGGCAACTACCCCTACCCGTCCTCCTACATCATGGAGGGGCTCAGCAACCTGCCGGCGTTCCCCGTGCGCGTCGCGTGCGAGTCCCTGGCTCCCGACTTCGCCGAGGACGACCTCCAGGGGCTTGCCGCGGGTCTCCGTGACGCTGCGGGCGTGTACTACAACACGACCAAGGACCAGACGTGCCTGTTCCCTGCGGCGGACGCCACGCAGAGCGCCTCCGAGCTGACGGAGGACGAGAAGAAGGCGGCCGAGATCGCGGCCAAGGGCAACCTCTGGGGCTACCTCGAGTGCTCGGAGCTGTACATGCCGTTCAGCAGCGACGACGTGCACGACATCTTCCCGGCGCAGGCCGCCAACCTGACGCAGGACGACGAGAACTGCGTGGCCCAGTGGGGCGTGCACCTCAAGCCGTACTGGGCCCAGACCGAGTTCGGCGGCGTCAAGGGCCTGCGCCTCGCGAGTAACATCGTGTTCAGCAACGGCGAGTTCGACCCGTGGTCGGCCACGGGCGTGCGCGAGTCGCTGTCCGAGTCGGTCGTGGCCGTGCACGTGCCCGAAGGCGCGCACCACCTCGACCTCATGTTCTCGCACCCGCTCGACACGCCCGGCGTGCGTCGCGCGCGCGAGACGGAGCTCCGCCACGTGCAGAAGTGGATCGACGAGTTCTACGCGGACAAGCGCCGCCGGGAGAAGGCTGCGGAGCGTAGGCACAATAAGCGCCACGGCGACGAGGGCGAGTACGGCGACGACGAGTGAATGGACGAGCGGGCAAGCGAGTGAGTGACCGAGCGTCACGTGAGAATGGTGTAGTGTTAGCGGACGCGAGGGCGAGGGCGACACTCGGGAGGATCTGTCTGCTTGTCTGCCTCGCGACCGCCTCCTGTTGGTACGTCGTGTCGGAGCTAATCCCACAACAGGACCGCGACTGTCATGACTGCCTCGAGGAGTATGCGTCTTTGTGTGTCGCCTGCTGAGCGATCGAGGTGAGGGCTCGATCATCGACAGCCACGATGACGACGTCATCTGTCCCAGCCACCGACCCGTGCAGCACACGGTCGTGGTCTGGGCTTGACCTGTGGAGTCACCACAGAGACCGGACTGGCCACGCTCGTCTTGGCAGTCCTAAGGCGACTGCAGCGAGGCTCGAGGCGATCGATCGATCCGCAGCCTCGACGTCGTGGCTTCAGATGGAGAGTGATGCCATGCAACGGTCCTTGGCTGCCTCAAAACTGTCGCGAGTCGCCTTCTCGCCTCCGGACGCCGCGCACCGATGCCTGCGACGTGCGCGGGGGCACATACGGGTTGACGGTGACGCTGCCTCGCCCTGCGTCGCTCGGTATCCGCGCCTTCTTCGGCGGCGAGTACACATCGTACGGACTCGAAGCGCCTGCGCCTCCGTCTCCTCTCGAGTGCCCTCGACTGCCGCTCGGCGCGCCAAACGCCTTCTTGCTCGACGCGTATGGGCTCTTCGCGTACGAGATGGACGGCGGTGGCTTGGGCGGTGCGCCGGATGCCACCGCGGTCCCGAACGAGTAGGGCATCACGGCGCCACCACCTGGCGCGGCACCGACACTGCCGATCGTAAACCTCCCGCCGTGGCCGTGGCTCTGGCCGTGAGACGTCATGGACTGGCGGTTCGCCGCGTAGTGGTGGATCCGGGCCATGTTCTCGGGCGGCACCATGGCGCTCGGCCGGTTCTCGGCGATGGACGGCACTGTGATCTTCTTGGACGGGTACCCGCCACCGTAGGTCGCCGCTCGAGAGGAAGAAGACGGCGGCGCGGCCGTTAGCTTGGGGCTGCCAGCGTCGCTGTGGATGCTGAGCGTGCTCACGCTGGACGTCGAGGTGGAGCTCGCGCTGCTGTTCATCGCCCCACTGATCTGTAGCGTCGGCAAGAAGCCCTGCGGCTGCCCGGTCCCGGATTGAAGCGGCATGGCGCTCGCCTTCTTGGTGCTACCGCTGGCCTTGCTGTTGCCTGCTCCTGTCATCGAAGAGGACACGTTGTGGGCGTTCCCTCCGACTTGGAGGTACTGCTTGCCGCCGTAATGCAGCGGAGGAGGCAGTTGCTGCGGCTGGTCTTGATAGTGCCGCGACCCCGCGCCGTTCGCCGCCACAGCCGACTCCATCGCCTTGGGAGGCACTACGAAGGTGACTGGGCTCGGCTGGCGAATGTCAACTCCTCCAGCACTGCTGTCGTCTTCCTCTCCTGCTCGTGGCTTCCGCACGCGCTTCTTTTTCTGCAGCGCGCCTGCGAGCCCGCCGATACCGCCGCCGATGACTCCTCCAGCGTCACTGAGGTCCTTGGCGATCGCTGTCTGCAGGTCCGCCTCGAACTGCGCGTGCGAGGTGCCGAAGAACGGGTGCTTGAGCAGTTCGGCGCACGTCCAGCGATCCAACGGTTCGTCGCGGATCGTCTGCTTGAGGAAGTCGAGCGCGTGGCCGTCGAACTGCGGGAAGCGAGTGTCGAGCGGCTCGCGGTCCGCCGACTGCGGCAGCTTGACGCCCACGTACAGCGCGTTCTTGCGGAAGAGCTCTTGCTGGCGGGATGTGATTTTGCCGAGGCATCGGATGATGTGGTACAGCTGGTCGATGTCCGAGTCACCGGGGAAGAGCGGCAGACCCGTCGCGATCTCCGCGAACATGCAGCCGATGGACCACACGTCGACGGCCTTGCCGTACGACACGTCGCCGACGAGCAGCTCTGGCGCCCGGTACCAGCGCGTCGACACGTACTCGGTGTACTTTGCGCCGGCGCCGGCGAGCGGCCGCGCGAAGCCAAAGTCGCAGAGTTTGAGCACGCCGTTGCGCGAGACGAGCAGGTTCTCGGGCTTGATGTCTCGGTGGATGATGTTGTGCTGGTGGCAGAAGTGGATGGCGCGCACGAGCTGCCACATGAGCGCCTTGAGACGCGCGAGGTCGAGTCCGTCGGGGTGCTTCTCAATCTCCTCGAGGATCGTGCGCTCGACGAACTCGAAGACGAGGAAGAGCTTGCCCTTGACGCGGAAGACCTCGAGCAGACTCACGATGTTCTCGTGCCGCAGCTGCTTGAGCACCTTGATCTCTCGCAGCGCCGTCTTCTTGACTTGCTCGTCGTCGTCCGACTCTTTGAACCGCTTGATGGCCACGATCTGCCCGGTCGCCTTGTGCCGGCACTTGAGCACCACGCCGTAGGTGCTGTCCGTCCGAGAGCAGCCGACGTTAGACTGACCATCCACTACGCGCCAAGAGAGACCGAGACGAGATGGAAGACGCACCCTTCGCCGATTGTGCCGAGGCTCTCGTAGTTCTCCATGGTCGACGCGTCCGCCACGGACAGCAGGCAGTCCGAGAGTCTAGAGCTGGAGGAAGGGGAGCACGACCGACTCCGCCGCGCCAACGTGCAGCAAGCAGCGCGCGCAGCTTGGTCTCCGCGTCAATTGGACTACGCGCGGGGCAATAAATAGCGTCCCGGCTGCGGGGTGCCGATTCCAGACGCGTCGATGAGTTCGCGGACTTGGTTTCGCTTTGTCGAGGCGGGGGCCACGGCATCTGGCGAGCAAAATAGACACCAGCGCGCCTTCAGAGCCTTCTGCTGATGCTGTCGCGGGGCCGTCGCGTTATTCATAGCCCGTCGGACGAGCTGGTCGCTGGAACACCGACGCACAGATGCCTCGTGGCTATTCTGAGGGTCATGCCAGCGTCTGACAGAAGGTAATGCGTCCTGGGCATGGAGATGGCATCGGTGGGCTGTGCTCATGGCCATACGTCATGTGTATCATGTCGAATGGCTCGAGCGAACCGTGGCCTCCTTCACCATCGTCGTGACGATAGAGACCGTCGTCATTGGAAACCCAACGCTGCATTGAGTCCACCATGACAGCTTTCGACCTGTCGGGAGGCAGGTTGTGGCCGCCTCTGCGTGCAAAGGGTCGCGACTGCCGAGGATCCCGATCCCTTTGACCACAACGCGAGTCGCTCGACACGACGGCCGTCCCATGGCGAGCGCGGACCCGACCAGGGCGAGGCACCAGGCGCGGGGCAAGCGGCAGGACCCAGCGGACTATGGAGACATCGACGACGACCAGGAGGAGCAGGCGCGCGAGCGAGACCAGGTCGAGGCCTACGTGAGCGAGCACGCCCTCGAGCGAACGCTCACCGACCTGCTGAACGACGTGGTGGCCGACCGGCCGGCTGACCCCTTGCTCGCGCTCTCGTCGCTGCTGCTCGCGCGCTCGACGGCCTCAGCGCGCGGCATCCTACACGTTCAGCTCGTACCACTGCTCGTCCCCGTGCACCAACGGTCGTCGAGCACCTCGACGCTCGTGCAGATCCACACGGCCAAAGGCGTCTTCACCGCCGCATGCTCGACTGGGAGCGGTGACGGCGTCTGTCTTGATGACAAGCGAGCGGAGGGGTCGAAGGCCAAGCCGATCGACTACGTCGCACTCAACGAGGCGATCAACGAGGCGCTCGGAGGCTTGGACCCGACCGACCAGCACGCGATCGACGAGGCGCTGGAGCGGCTCGCGGTGCCACCAGAGAAGCCAGCAAACAACTCAGAGGAGATCACGGGGACGACACTTCCGAGGCACGTAAGCCTTGCGTGCTCGCTCGCAGTGTGCCAGGCCGGCGCCAAGTTCGCGGAGCGGCCGCTTCGCCACCACGTGGCCATGCTCGCTGGCCACGACACCACCAATGCCTCCGACGTGTCTGTGTGCGTCCCCATGCCGCTGTTCAGCGTGGTCAACGGCGGCGCGATTGCGGCCAACAAGCTGTTCGCACAGGAGGTATTCGTGGCGCCGGTGAGTGCGGTGAGCTTCTCGGACGCGCTTGCAATCGGCACCGCCTTCCACCGCGCGCTTCGAGCACAGCTCGATGCCCGAGGCATCGGCTTCTCGAACGTCGGGGCCTTCGGTGGCTTTGCGCCGCAGTTACAGTCGCTCGCAGAGGTTTTCCAGCTACTCCGTGCGGCGCTAGACGGCACGCGGGCAGAGCTCACCAGCCAAGTCTCCCGCGCCGAAGGTGAGGACGATGTGGACAACATTGCCTCCGAGACCGACGGCGACCCGAGTCGCGTATCACCCGCGAGTGTCTCGCCGCTCGAGATCACGTTCGGTGTGGATTTTGCCGCCTCCGAGTTCGTCTTGGGACCAGTGGTGTTGCCTGTAAAGCAGACTGACTCGCCTGCCGAAGGCACGACCGAAGCCACAGACGAAGGTTCCGAGCCGCCTGTCGAAGGCACGGGTGATGATCCCGACACGCGACCCGCTTCGCCAGCTCCCGGACCGCCCGCGTTCACGTACGACACAGACAAATGGGTGCCGGGGTCTTCGGGCACGCTCAAGGCGAGCAGCGAGCTGCTTGAGATTGTGCACAGCAGCATCCTGGAGCTGTCGCTCGCGTCTGTCGTGGACCCGTTCGCAGCCAGCGACGTGGGCCACATGGCCGCGCTCGTATCGACCATCGAGCAGGACACCACCAGCTCCGGGCTGGGCATCTCGGACGCTGATGTGCCGCTGCCAGTGAGTTCCCAAGTCGTCGCAAGGTCGCCCTTGCTCCCGAAGTACGCGTCGGACACATCCGCGAGCGTGGCATCGCGGATCGAGGCGCTGGCATCTGCCCGTGCGTGCGACGCTGTGGCGCTCGAGCTGCGGCAGTTTGCGACACTCTCGCAGCTGCTTGAGGCGATCACTACGGCCCAACGTTTCGGACTGGGAGTCGTCTTTGGTGCGAGCGCCGGTGACGCCGCAGAGGACGGCGAAATGCTGGCCGCGATCACGCTCGGTGCTGGGAACGTTAAACAAGTCAAGTTCGGCGGGCTACTCTCCGCTGAGAGCGTTGACAGGTACAATCGCGTGCTGCTCGCGAGCCTCGAACCCGACGCGCCGCCGTTCGCCGGCCGAGAGACAAAGCCATGAGCTCACTGATGACAGCTCGAGAAAGAGTCTAGCGACCTCGGGAGTGCAGATCACGATGAAATGGAGAGTAATACATCCGCCAAGGACAAGGTAACCTGTAGCTTGTCCGTCGACTATGTCGACTCGACATGCTGCGGCCACTGCTCAAAATGTCGGTCGGGAACGACAACTAGCCGGTCGTAGACGCTCTGGTGGATGGATGAAGGCGCTCACAGAGACACTTGACCGGGAAATCGCATTCGAAGGTTCATGACCAGTACATTCATCAAGAAGGACTTGCCAGGCGAATGATTTTCGAGGTGATTGGTCCCGTGCCGTCGACGTGTCTTCAGGATTGTGACGCACTGAGCGTCACGCATGACGCAGGACGCATCCATCGCGCCAACTGCCAGCAATGGAGTCCACTCGCTCGTGCTCCAATGGGGTAAACGAGTCCATGAGACGCCAAGCGCTTCAAGAAACGCAAGCCGCGGCTCTTATCACCCGAGTTGCCGCTTGGCATGCGTTGTGCTGCTTGGCGTCCGCCCGCGTTTGATACATGACGGAAGCAGTTGAAGCGATCCTCCGATCAGGAATCACAAACATATACTCGAACTATCAAACTATTTCCATAAAACTACATAATAGAACCATAAATTTATAGAATGCGTACGCGTCTCACGAGAAACTCGCTCCTCCCGCGTCTAAACTTCAGATTTGTCGCTCGATGCCCCGTCTCTCACACAATTTCTTCTGAAATAAGACACCCCAAGAGCTTTGTTGACACGCATGCCCAAGCACCGAGCGATGACCTTCCCTCATTCCGCAACTCGCCGCCTTCAAGCCCAAGCTAAAGCTAAAGCCAACTCCACCAGCTAAAGCTCCAGCATGTCGCCCTCTCTCCGCATCCCCGTCGTCTCCATCATCCCTGGCATCGGCGCCGCCATCCGCCAGCAGCTGGCGGCTCCCGGGCCAGGCCAGGCGCGTGAGCGGTTCCAGGCGGGCGAGCTCCAGGTGGTCGACGTGCCGCTGCCACAGCTCGCGGCGCAGGTCGACCCGGCGGCGGCGGCGGCGGCTGACGAGGATGCGGACGTGCCGGCACCGGCGTGGGAGCTGAGCCCAGACCAGCAGCAGATGCTCGAGGACGCCGAGATCATCTTCATGGACGCGCACCTCGCGGCGCCGCTGCTGTTCGCGGGCAAGCAAAACCTGCCGCTCGAGCTGCACCACCTACTCAAGAAGGTCAAGTGGGTGCAGGGCACGTACGCGGGCGTCGACATGTACATGCAGCACGTCGAAAAGCAGAACCTGCCGAGCTTCACCGTCACGCGCGCTGGCGGCATCATGCCCACGGCGCTCGCCCAGTTCGTCTTTGGGTAAGCCGGACGCTGAGTGGCGAGTGTTGGAAGCCGATGCACTAACTGTGGCTATTCCGTGTTTCCAGGTGGGCCATCGCGATCGAGCGCAAGTTCTTTGAGGCTCGGGCTCTGCAGGAGCAACGGCAGTTCGCGCGCTGGCAGCTCAAGTACCGGCCGTACTCGCAGCTGACGGTCGGCATCCTGGGCCTGGGCGAAATCGGCCAGGAGATCGGCCGCACGTTCAAGAGCGCGGGCTTCCAGATCGTCGGCTTCAAGCGGCGGCTGTCGCCCGAGGACGATGTCACGTTCAAGGGCAAGGCGGACCGCGTCACCAACAACATGCGCGACGTGCTCGCGAGCAGCGACTACATCATCAACGTGCTGCCCAGCACGCCGGCGACGCGGTACCTGCTCAACAAGGACTCGCTCGCCGTGTGCGCCGCCAAGAAGCCCGTGTTCATCAACGTGGGCCGCGGCGACGTCATCTCCGAGGACGAGATCGTCTCGGCGCTGGACAACCAGATCTTCTCCAAGGCCGTACTCGACGTGTTCGAGACCGAGCCGCTGCCGCAGGAAAGCAAGCTCTGGGACCACCCGCTCGTGACCGTCACGCCGCACATCTCGGGCTCCGTCTTCCCCGAGGACGTGGCTGCCGTCATGATCCAGAACCTCGACCGCAAGCTCGCGGGGCAGCCGCTGGAGTACCAGCTCGACTGGGCCAGCGGGTACTAACGAACGTGGCCGACGACCATGCATGAGTGCATCAAAAAGCTACATACATAATTAGATGTGCACATATTCACTTCCCCGCTCGACGCTTCACGCCACCATGTCAACAGAACCTTAGTGGCCGCCGCTCGTCTCCACGTCGTCGTCACGCAGAGACTCCTCCAGGTCGAACGACTCCTCCAGGTACTCTTCGTCATTGCCACCCGCACCACCGGCAGCGTGGTCCCCGAACTCGTCGCCGAACTCGTCGTCGTTGAGATTCTTGAGGCTTGACGCCTGCGCCGACATGAGTCGCTCCACCTCGTCCATCTCTTCGTCCTCCTCCAGTGTCGCCTTGCCGAACTTGAGCGCCGCAACCTTGGTCAGCGGACTCTCTTGCTCGGCCGCGACGTCGTCGCCCGACTGGGCCAACAGCAAGCGCTCGACCTCGTCCATGTCTTGACTCGACTCAGCGCTGTCGATGCGATCGTCGCCCTCCTTGTTCGAGACAGCAGCACTTGAGTCAAAGTAGTCCTCGACCATGCCCGACAACGAGTTCGACAGCAGCTCGCCGCGCGTGTCCGATTTCTGAGAGCCCGGCGCGTGAGGCACGACCGCAGGGAGCTTCGCATCATCATCGTCCGTCTCGTCGGTCGACACATTGCTGACCTTGTCGTCCCCGCTGTGCTCCACTGCCGCAGCCCCCTCCGTCTTGTGACTCGCATACTCCTCGGCAAGTGCGTCCAGCCTGTCCGCCATGGCGCTGTCGAAAAGCGCGTCACTCGCGCTCGCGCTCGCCTCCAGCTCCTTTTGCTGCGCGCTGTGCATGCCAGCAACCGCGTCCTGCAGCGTTCCCTGGACCGCCTGCAGCTTGCTCACGACCTCAGGCGCGAGCGCCGCATACTTGCTCAGCCACAGCGGACGATGCGCGTCAATCGCATCAGCATCGTCAGCCGACTCGACGCACTCTTCCGTCCACGCGTTCAAGAAATCGGTGTTCAGCAAGATCTGCTGCTCGACATTCTGGATGCGCGACAGCTCCCGCGACTTCTCCAAGAAAAGGCGCTCGGTCACCTCTTCCTTGGCGTACACGCTCGCACGAATGTCGCTCCACTCGAGCACTCCGCAGCTCGACGTCAGCTTCTCGAACGTGGAGCGAACATCCTGCGCGAGCGCCACAACCTCTTGGTGGTTTGCGTAGAAATCGCGCTCATGCGCAGACGTCGGCTGCAGCGCGAACCGGTGGAGATCCTCGGCGCGCGTCTCCAACTCCAAAAGCTCATCGCGCAGGTCGTCCAGCTCGCGTGCCTTCTCGGCCTCCACGGCGTCCATCTTCTGCCGCACAGTCTCCATCGTCGCATTAAGCGCAGCGTTCTGCTCGAGCAGCTCCTCCACCTGCGACTGCTTGGCGTCGACCTGGCTCTGGAAAGCAGCCACGCACTCGTCGTACTCGGCGCTCTTCGCGTCCACCTGCTCCTCCAGCTCGCGCTTCTGCTTCCGCAACACCACGACCTCCTCCTCAATGTCGCCCGAACACTTGGCCACGGTCGCACTCTTGGCGTACTCGTCCTTCAGCTGCTCCTCAAGACGAGCGACCTCCTGCTCGAGGTCCTGAATCTGGGAGGTGTAGCCGTCCACTTGGCTTGTTAGCGACTGCGCCGTCGCGCTGTCGCTCGCCGCCTTCGCGACGACACGCTCATACTCGGCCTGAAGCTCGTCGAGCTCGCGTGCCGTGCGGCGCTGCTGCTCCTGGAGCGTCTCGAGGCACTGCTTGACCACAGCAGTCTCAGCCTCACCATCTTCAGCGGTGTCGTTTTCAGCTTCGGCACCAGTGTTGGAAGACACGTTGGCCACGGTTGAAAGCTCGTTCAGGATGCGCTGAAGACGGTGCTGCAGTCGCTGCTCCTGCGTCTGCGAGGCCTTCAGGCTGTCCGACAGCGAGGTCATCTGTGTCATCAACTCCGCACGGCACGACTCGACCACCTGCTGGGACTCTGACTTGAGCAATGCGACCTCGCTGGAGAGCATCGCAACGGTGGACGACATGTCCTGCTCGCGGCACTGCGAGCTTTCGCGCTCCTGCTTCAGAGTCTGCGTCAGCGCCTCCAACTCGTCCATGTAACGACGCTCCATGTCATGCTGCCTCTCCGCCATCGCAATCAGCTGCTGCCGGTTGTCTTCGTCGCATTTCTTCGCCTGCTGCAACAGCTCCTCTTTCTCGGCAAGCGAGTCCAGCGTCGACTGTAGCTCCTCACGGATGCGTTGGGTCTCATCCGCATCCACCTGCGCAGAATCATCCGCCGCGTCTTCGTTGCCTTCGACCTCGGTCAGCTTCGCTTCCAGCTGCGCCAGATCGGCCTCAAGACGAGTCTTCGTCTCCTTCAGCGTAAGCATCTCAGTCGAGCAGCTGTCGATCGTGGCGCGAGCGTCCCTGATCTCCTGCGTCAACTTCTCGACCGTGTCGTTGTGCACGCTCTTCTGGTGCTCGATCTCCTCCTCAAGTGCCGAAATGCTCTCCTTGCTGGCTTCAAGTGCCGCCTGCGCTTCATCCAACTCGTTCACACGCGCCTCCATCTGCTGGTGCATGGTCGCAAACTCCTTCTCGTGAATCAGGTTCCCACTGCTCTCCGAGTCGTGGTGTTCTTGTTGAGTGCGCTGCATGGCCTCAAGCAGCGACTTCTTGTCCTCCTTCAGCGCCGACAACTCCGTCTCCAGCGCGCCAAGGTCGCCTCGCTCAGCCATCGCGTCACGCAACTCCGAGAGCGCAGTCTCCTTGTCGAGGATTTGCTGCTGCAGAGCAACCACCTTCTCCTCGTACTCGCGCGAAACCTTGGCGATTGCGTCGTCAACGCTCACATCGCCCTCCTGGTGCTCCTTCACTACGTCGAGCTCCTTCGACACAAACTCGAGTTCTTGACGCAGACCATCGATCTCAAGGTGGCTCGCCAGAAGCATTTGTTCCATCTCTTCGCGGCGCATGTCGGCCTGCTCCGCATTCGCGGAAGCTGCCGCGACATACTCTGCCACCTGCTTCATCGTCTCCTCGTCCGCCTCCGCCTCAAGCGCGGCGCGCTCCATCTCGCCCAGCTTCATCTTCGCAAGCAGCAGCTCGTGCTCCTTCGTGGCCTTCAGCCGGCGAATGGCCTTTGCCTCGCGCATCGCGTTCTCAAGCAGCTTTGACGAATCGCGCTCACTCAGCTGGAGCTTCTTGGTGAGATCACGCACGTGTTGCTGCTTGGCTTGAAGCTCGGCTGCCAGCTGCTGCCGACGCTTGGTCGCCTCACTTTCCGTGTCACGCAGCTTTTGGCGCACAATGTTCATCTCCTTGCGCGCGCGGCGCAGCAACTCGCTCTTCTCTTCGTGATCCACCTTCTCTTGAGCCAGAAGTGTTGTGAGCACTGCGTTCTTGCCCTCAGCCAGACCCATCCGCTTCGCTTCTTGCTGAAGAGTTTCAATCAGCTCACGACGCTGGGCCTCCATCTGCGTCTCCTTTGCCGTCAAGGACGCACGCAGCTCAGCCAGCCGCGCTTCGTGCCGCGACACTTGCTGCTGGTACTGACGCTCAACATCCACCTTGGTCGCGAACAGCGACTCCAACTCGGCAAGCGACTTGGACACGAGGCGCTCGCGGAGAGCGGCCTGCTTCTCGCGCTGGGAATGCTGCTGCTTCAGGTCTTCCGTTTGGCGGCTCTTGTTGCGCAGCTCCTGACGCATCGCAGTCATGGTCTCGTGCATGCGCACGGTGATCTCCTCCATCTTCTTCTGTTTTCTGGCCAGCAGCGCAATCTGCTGCTCCACCTTCGAGCTCGTGTGGTCTTCGAGGGCTGACGCCATGCGGCCTTGCTGCGCTTGGATCGCGCGGGTAAGTTCCTGCCGAACGTTCCCAAGTTCGTCGCGAAGCTCCGAAGTTGTCGCCTGCGTCGAGTCTTGCGTCTTGCGCTCCTGTCGTGCCAGCGCGCTCGAAAGCTGCGCCATCTCTTCTTGCAGCTGTGCTTGCGCGCTCTGGACCGGCACAAGATCGGCTTTGCGCAGACCGCCGTTGCTCACAGACAAGAAGCGCGACTGCATCTCGTCCATGATGTCGTTCTTGATGGACGTCGCGAGCGCATCGTTGCGCTGCGAATGCGCGAGCCGGGTCTCCAGTGTCTGGAGCACCTTGCTCTCGAGCTTCTCCGTCGCGAACTGCAGGTTTTGAGCCATGCGCGTCTCAAGCTCGTGGATCTCGCGCGCCATGCGGATGCTCATAAAGTGCTCGACAGCCTTCATGTCGGCGAGCGTGCTCATTTGACGAAGAGCGCCGGCGACTTTGTCGTCCATCTTGTCCAGACGATCGTCAAGGGCCGGTCGGCTCTTCACCACACGCGCGACGTCGTGCTCCAGGTTCGACACCTGGTCTGCCACCTTGTTCGTCAGCGCCTGGAGCTTGCCGGTCACCTCGGCGAGCTCTTGGTCCACGCCGACCTTGTGCGCGAGCAGCTGTGCGCTGTGCTGCTCGAGCCGCGCGATCGCGTCCGTGTGGTCATGCATGACAGAGGGATCGCCGCCGCCAGCAGAATCACGCAGAACCGACAGTTCGTTCGTGACACCAGCAACGTCCGTGCGCAGCTCCGTGATCTTCTTCTCCAAGCCCGCCGTGCGCGCCATAAAGTGAATGTCGAGGCTGTCGGGGCAAACAGAGAGCAGCAGAGTGAGTACCGAAAACGACCGACTCGCGTCGCTGGAAGATGGAGCACCCACCTTTTCTTGATATCCTCGAGCACGTAGTTGGGGATATTGCGAGGAATGTCGGCGGTTGGGACGCGGATCTGAGGGCCGCTCGTCATGCCGGCAGGGCGAGACGTTGGCACGCCAATGACACTGGCCGCACGAGCCGCCGTGTGCACCCCCACGACGCTGGGCGGGCGATTCACGCGCGCGCCAGCTCCGACGCCGACGCCAGCGCCGACACCGACGCTGGAGCCGCCAAATCCTCCGCCGCTGACGCTGATGCCAGCGCCGTTGAATCCCGCGCCGCCGTGGCGCGAGCGCGACACGCTGCTTCCCGCGTGCGAGCCCGTGTGGGACCCCGTGTGCGAGCGCGTCTCCTCGTCCAGGTTGATGCGCTCCGACTCGGACAGGCGCGAGTAGTCGCCGAGCGACATGGAGACGGGCGCGGCCGGCATGGAGTTGCGCTCCGCGAGCATCGCCGCCGTCAGGCCCAAGCCGCTGCCGCCGTTGTTACTGCTGGAGCTGGACGTGCGCACGAGCACGGGCGGGCCGCCCGAGGACGACAGCGAGTTACGTTGCGCGAGCATGGCAGCCGTGCTGAGCCCGACGCCCCGGCCGCCGACCGAGGCGCCCGAGCCCGACATGACGCGCGGGCGGCCGCTCGAGCGCGCGCTGGTGCGCGAGCCGACGGACGCGTTGTCGTCGTCGTTGGCGTAGCGCGCGCGGATGCCCGAGGACGACAGCGAGGCCCTGCCGGGCGACGAGGGCACCACGACGCGCGGGGCCGCGGTCGCCGCGGTCGCCACCACTGGCGGCCCGCCGCCATCCCCGCCGCGCTTGTCGCCGATGCGGCGCAGCAGCTTGAGGTTGCTGTTCGTCTTCTCGATGATGGACGACAGGTCCGAGTCCCAGTCGTTGTACGACGCGCTCATGGTCGCCGCCTGCTCGTCCTTCTTCCCGTCCTTCTCCTCCTGCTTCTACTGGTCGCCGCCTTCTTCTTGGTGGCGAGCCGTCCTTTCTCGGCGTTAAGGGGGGAACCTGCGCAGATAAGCGGCCGGGCGGTTTCGCCTCCCTCGTCTTGTTCGCCGCGCTGGTTGCCGAGTGCTTTCACGTGTGAAACCGACCGCGAGGGCGGGAATCGCGTCGGGTTGAAGTTCGCGGGCGTCTGCTGTGCAGAGCGGAAGCGGAAGTGACGCGGGCGATCGATTTGCTGAGCAAGCGACTCGCGGTGGTGGATGCAAAGCCAAAGTGCGTCAGGCTCCCGGGTCTGGAAAGGCCAGCAAGCAGCCAGTGGCAGAGGGGGTGACACCCTCAAGCGAGGGATACAACTCCACACACGTTGCGTGCGCCATGGCGCCGGCGCGTGCCGTTGCAGCCGGGTCAAGTGTTCGCATCTTCCTCTACAAGAACCTCGGCGGAATGACTTGAGAGGCGTTCCGACATAGTTCTTGTAGAGGAAGATGCCGGTTCTATGCGGTCGACCGCGCTGAAATCGCATTGTCTCAGCCTTCTTATTGGATGAAAGGCATTCAATTCTTCCAATCCGAATGGGAGGAGCAAAAAAATCGAATCAGAACAGATGGCGATCGGCCAATAAGAAGTGGCCGTTCTCGCCGCCAGGTGCTCCTGAGCAGCTCATGTTGAAGCGGTCTAAACAACATGTGCGACTGTATTGGGTGGCAGGTGCGACTCTGACGCCTCCGCGTCGGCCGGTGCCTCAATGGGATTATTTCTCCTGCCGTCGCTAAGCACCAGCTCAATGCCTCAGATCAGCGCTTGATGGACGGCCAGCGTCACGCCGGCGCGCTCGAGGAGCTGCGCGCGGTAGCGCTCAAAGTGCGCGCGGACGCGGGCGGCCTGCGCGGGGTCGGCCGCCGACGCGCAGTACGACGCCAGCAGCTCCTCCGAGACGTCTGACGCCTTGGAGGCGTCGTCTGGCGACTTGTTCTCGCTGGACACGAGGAAGTACCCGACCTGAATGCTCGTCGTGGATGGTGGTGGTGGTGGGAGGAAGAAGTATCATGTCGTCAGTTCCGGTGGCGCATCGCATGACGAGGACCAGTCCAGTGGCGTTCAACACACATTCGCACCTCGGCCATCGGCTCCCGGCAGTCGCTCAGCGCGATGGGGTAGTCTAGCAGCTGTGCCAGCGTCTCCTCCTCGACGACATGCACGCCCAACGCGCGGATTCGCTCGAGCTCCAGCGCCAGCGTCTGCTCAGAGCCGTGCGATGGGTCGGCGGTCAGTTCCCGGAGATGCAGCGCGCGCTCCGCCGCTCCGAACGCCGGGTGGGCGGCGTTGGCGAGCACCAGGTCGCCCGACAAGGCGTACTCGGCGGGCGTCTCGACGCGCGCGCCGACCACGAAGACTCGCGGGGTGCACTGCGGAGAGCTCGCGCTCAATAGCCCGCTAGGCACCACGACGTCTGCTAGGATGCTCGCGCGCCACGAATGCGGGAGGTTGGACAACACGACGCACGCCTTGAGCCCGAGTGCCAGGAACAGCACTTCCCCGTAGAACCGCTGCGGTCAACCGTCATTCATCCATCGCACGAGTGAGTCCGTCTCCAAGCGATTGATGCACTCGCAAGTGGCATCGATGCGTATTGCTGCACACCATCGAATTCGGGTCCAGTCCTGCCGCGAGGACTTCTTGCGCGCTCCGGCGGCTCGAGAGATCCCAGAAGCGGCGCTCCAGGTCGCGGAACGTGCCGCACGAGAGCAGCAGCGCGCACTCGTGCCGGTGCCGCCGCGACCAGTGCGCGCGCTGGCAGTCCTTGGAGCAGTAGCGCGGCCACCGGCAACGTCCGCAGCGCGCCAGCGGCCCACGGGAGCCACCGCCGCACTTGCTGCACGTCATGCCTGCCAGACAGCGTGCTGAATGGTGGCAGATACTCAATCGATTCTCACAGGTCAAAAGGCTTGGTGACGAATACAGGACGAGGCTCGCTCAGCTGCATACCCGGTGGACGAAGGCACTGGCGGTCGGGTATCAAAGAAGTGCGGCTGTTGATGGCCGTGCCATGCATCATTCGGAGCTCACAACTGCCACAGCGAGTTGGTCTCATCAATACCGCATTCACGTTGGCTCAATGTCATTTCCCTGCCTGTCGAGTCCAAGCTCAGACAGGGGCGCTGGCAAATCCGAGGTGGCATTGCTCTCACTTCGAGGAAGGAACGAGTTGCGTATCCCGGTGGAGTTGGCTAGTACCCTCGGGTCCAGTCGACGGAGTACTGGAGCGGCTCCTGGGCGAGGAACAGGTCCAGGTTGCGCACGAACACGTCGGCGATGTCTTCAGGGAGGCTCAGCGCCGACACGTGCGGCGTGAGCAGCACGTTCGGGTGCGTCCACAGCTTGCTCTCCTTGGGCAGCGGCTCCGTCTCGAACACGTCGAGCACAGCCTTGGACAGGATCTGGTTGTCCAGCGCCGAGACGATCGTGGCCTCCGAGATGACGTCGCCGCGGCCCACGTTGATGAACACGGGCTTCTTCTCGCGGCAAGTGGCGGCCAGACGATCTTCCGTCAGGAGGTACCGCGTCGCCGGCGTACTCGGGAGGACGCTCACAACAAAGTCCGACTGCGACAACACCGCGTCGAGGTCGTCCGTGACTTCGTCGGCGCTCGCGCGCAGTTTCTTCACCACTTCCGGGTCGACGCGGTGCTTGAACCCAGCCACACGGAAGCCAGCCGTCTTGAGCAGCAGACCGATGCTTTGGCCAATGTCCCCGAGACCGAGAATCCCGACGGTGAGCGGGTGAAATGAGCGGTAGCTCATCTGCTTCTGCGCGTACTCCCCGCGGCGCTGGTACTCCTCGGCGTCCAGCAGCTTGCGCTCCAGCGCGACGATCCACCTACAGACGCAATGGCTCAGTCACTGGCGCACCATATCAACCACTGCAATGCGTGAAGACGTGCCCGAAGATGTATTGCGCCATGGCGACCGGCATGACACCGCCTGCGCGCGTCAGTGTGAACGAGGGCAGCGCGTCCGCGTCGTCTTGGCGCGCGAGGCTCCTGAAGAACGTCTCGACGCCGGCGTAGGTCGACTGCATCCACTCGAGCTTCTGCGGCCGCGCAGCCAGCTTCTTGTCGTCTCCAACAGGCAGCAGGAGCCTCGCGCCCGTCGACGCGTCCGCCAGCAGCACCGTGGCGCGCTCCACGACCTCGCGCTGCTCCTTGGACAGCTGCCACAGCGTGTCGGCCGGCGGCGGAGGCGGCACGTCCACGATCTCCAGGAGCGACTGCTGGAACAGGAGCTGCGACGCAGATAGCGCAGCGGACGCGGACGCCGGCGTCGAGAGGCGGAGGCGCACGGCGGCCGAGAGGCCCTCGATCCCGGAGATCACCGGCACTCGCAGCATTCTTGTTGTTTGACAAGCTCAGGTTGTGATTTTGAATTGCTTTCGGTTATATCGATTATGTTTTTTTGTTTACAAACAAATGTGGCTAACGTCAGCGTGTTGAAGCGGGATGCTGTGTCAATGACTCTAGTACCCAGCAGACCAGTCGACGCGCATGGTCATGTGCTTGGCGTCCTCTCCTCGCAAGTACGCGTTCAGGTTGGGCACGAACACGTCGGCGACGTCCTCCGGGAAGCAGAACGCGGCGACGTGCGGGGTGAGACGCACGCCCGGGTGCTTCCACAGGGCACTGCTCGGGTCCAGCGGCTCCTTCTCGAACACGTCCAGCACGACCGTCGACAGCCAGTTGCTGTCCAGCGCCTTGATCACCGTCGCCTCGGCGATCAGGTCTCCACGGCCGATGTTGATGAGCACGGGCTTCTTCTCGCGGCAGAGCTGGAGGTTCTCGTCGTTTAGCAGGTACTTGGTCGCCGCCGTGCTCGGCAGGATGCTGACAATGTAGTCGCTCTTTGACAGCACCGCGTGCAGGTCGTTGGTCACCTCGTCCGTGGACTCGCTGAGCGCGACGCTCTCGCTCCCGTTGAACTGCCGCTTGAAGCCGACGACGTGAAACCCCGCGAGCTTCACGAGCTTCCCGATAGCTTGCCCGATGGCGCCAAGGCCGAGCACGCCGACCGTCAGCGACCGGAACGACCGGTACCGGAGTTCCTGCTGCGCGTACACGCCCTCTTGCTGCCGCTGGGCCGCCAAGTGAAGCTGCCGCTCCAGCGCCACGACCCACCCGAGCGCGTACTGCGCCATGCCGTCGACGCCGCCGGCTCTTGTGAGCGCGAAGCTCGGCTTGGGCGTGTCCGGCGTCAGAAGGTTGAAATACCGCTCGACGCCCGCGTACGTGCCCTGGACCCACTTAATATTGGCGAGCAGCTTCTGCTGGCCACTCGGCAGCGTCGCCGCCCGGTCCAGCAGCAGCGCCGCGCAGTTGTGTGCGTCGCCGATGACGACCTCAGCCGTCGCGAGCAGCTCCTCCTGCTCGGGCGTCAGCTCCCACTTGGCCATCTTGCTCTCGGCGTCTGCCGCTGGGTACTCGGGAACAGGCACCATCACGAGCTCCAGGCCGCCGCTGTCGAGCAGCGCGCGCGCCGGCGACACCTCGGCCGCGTCCGCGCGCACGCGCTCCAGCACCGCCTCCACGAAGCCGGGCTTCCACGAGATGACGGGCACGCGCAGCGTCTTGGCGGGCGCCATGTCGACAGAACACTGGGTGGGAGGACGTACGCAGCCGAGGGGAAGACGAAGAATGAGGAGAACGGACCGCAGCGCGAGCGCCCGTCCAGCTTGCGGAGAAGCGCGAGGAAGTGATGAGTGGGCCGCTGCTTGGGATGTGATTCGACGAGATGGGGATTAGATGGCAGTGCGCAGTCAGTGCATGTTGCGTAAGGCCCCAGTGATGAATGGCTAATCCGATTGTGTTGGTGCCTTGATGGGCATCACATGTCCATCATTCAACATAACTTGTTTGTTTCAGTTAAGTTTGACACGTTAGGAACAGACCACCATGGTGGTCGCAGTCATGGACGACAGCGGCCGCTTCAACATGGGCTTACAGGCGCGCGCTGGGCTTGGTGAGGTCCACGACGAGCTTGCCGATGTTCTTGCGCTCGTACATGTAGTCGATGGCGTTGGGCACGTCCTCGAGGCCGACAAAGTTGGACGGGTCGACGCCGGCGTTGAGCAGCCCGCGCTGCACCAGCATGTTGAGCTTCTTGGTGTGCGCCGCCGTCTCGCGGTAGTAGTCGTTGAGGAAGAACCCGCGCACGGACGCCGACTTGGCCAGCAGCTTGGACGGCAGCGGCGTCGTCACCTTGCTCGGCTTGTGCTTCCACGTGCTCGAGTCCTGGTAGCCGGCGATCGCGCCGATCACGATGATGCGGCCGCGCTTGGCGATGTTGTTCACGCACGTCTCGAACATCTCGCCGCCGACGCTCTCGAACACGAGGTCCACGCCCTTCGGGTACTCCTTGCGCAGCACGTCGAAGACGTTCTCCTTGCGGTAGTTGATCGGCCGGTCGCACCCGATCGACTTGAGGTACTCGACCTTGTCGTCCGAGCTGCACGTGCCGATCACGTGGTTGCCCGCCAGCTTGGCGAGCTGCACCGCGAACTGGCCCGTCGCGCCCGCCGCCGCCGTAATGAGCACCGTCTCGCCGTGCTTCATCTGGCCCACGTACTCGAGCGCCATGGACGCCGTCAGGCCGCACACCGTAATCGGCAGGATCGCGGGCACCGCCGCCGGCACCTTGATCAGGTGGCGCTCGTGCGAGATCAGGTGCTCCGCGAACGCGCCGTACGCTGCACGGAGGGCACGGGAGGGTCAGTTATTGAGCAGAGGCGGTGCACATGTGCAGAATCAACTCGAGCTTACCCATGGAAGCGACGGCATCGCCGACCTTGAGGGTCCGGACGCCAGGGCCGACCTCGGTCACGATGCCGACTGTTTGGTTCGAGCAGAGCGAGAGTTGTTAGCGTGGGAAGCATGAGCGACGCGACACCCAGGCCGCTAGCAAGAGCGTACCGGCCTCGAAGCCGCAGTCAAAGGGCGGCTGGACGCCCGGCAGGTAGGCGCCGTTCGTGTAGTTGATGTCCGAGGCGTTGATGCCGACGTATTTGGTCTGCACGACCACCTCGCCGGACTTGAGCGCGCGCAGCTCGTGCTCTACGATGGCGGTGCACTCGCGGAAGTTGGTCGACAGCTTCTGGCACACGATCTTGCGCGACTTGACCATGGCTGGAGCGGATAGCGGGAGACGAGAGGAGAGGAGGAAGCGCGGGCTCCGGGGCGGCGCAAATGTTAAAGTGCTCGGCGGTGGCGGTCGATCGGTCAGCCTCTTCCGAGCTGTTTACGTGTCCAACTTGAACCAGTTCCGGAGGAGGAGGTCTTGTCCCGGTGTTAAGTGCGGTGTTAAGTGCGGTGTTGATTAAGTTCGATCGTGTTGGAACGAACAGTAGCGAGCAACCTAACGGTTATGAACCGGCAACTGGTTGACTTGGAGCTGAAGAAGAAAGCAGGAAGGATGCTGGCGGGCGAGATCAAGGACGGCGAGGCGCGCGTGGCGGCCCAGCGCGACGCGGCCGGTGCGTGTCGAGGCGCCCCGCGAGTGAAATGTACCAGGAGGCGGCGAGCGAGTGCCTGACGCTGCTGTTATGGTCTCTGGCGCGGCGCTCCGGGCGAGTGCAGCGCTCAAGAAGGCCGAGCTGGCGCGGTCGCTGCATGCGCTGCACGAGGCGCAGGGCCGGCTGCTCGGCGACCGGCTGGATTGGGCCATCACGGACCAGCGCGACGTGGAGGAGGCGGCGCTGCGGCTCACCAAGAATGTCAACTCGCTGTACCAGCGCGCGGCCAAGTGGAAGGCCGAGCAGCGCCGCTTCCGTGCCCACCTCGAGGTGAGGCAGCCCGGCAGGGCCTCCAGCCTTGTGTAGTGCTATATTCACACACAGTACACATAGCTACGCTATGCCAATAGGCTGTGATTGCAGCGCCGTTCATGCGGCTGCAAGTGCTGACGGTGGTGCTCTGTGCCTTGTGGTGCGCACAGGGACTCGACAAGTTCGCGGAGTGGGCTGTGGCCGCCGAGGCAGACCTGCGCGCGATCGCGGGCAACCTCGAGTACGTCAGCGCGGTGCTGGAGAAGGAGAGCGAGGCCCCCAGCGCGCAGCATTGAGCTCCATGGTGCAGCATCGCTCCATGGAGCAGTCGGCGCCGCAACCTGCTCCTGCTTCGCGTCAACCACATTAATTTAGTGTACGTCAAGGAGTGGTTGTTTGGACCATACTTTATTTGAATGATCATACCATATATTAGTGTTGTCCACATCACTTATGGATCGAAAATGAGCTTCTTGACACGCGATGTGCGGTTGACACTCGAAGACGATGGCGCGCAAGGGGAAGAGCGAGCGCAAGCCTCCGCCGCGCGCTGGCGCTGAAGCCGCGGGCAAAGCAGCTGGTGGATCCTCCTCTCGCTCGTCGCGTCTCCTTATTGTAGCGGCGGTGGTTGTGGCGCTCGTCGCGGTCGGCGCGAGTCTCTTCCCGCAGCTTTGGAAGTCGGGCGACTCGGACCTGTACATCTCGCGCCACGAGGTGCTGGAGCGCAAGCGTTTCGACGTCCGCTGCCACCTCAAGAAGGTGCGACTCGCGGTCTATTGATCCGTGGGAAGACTGGTTCCCTTGTGAAGCAGTCGTTGGGCAGGACTAACACGGGGGGATCCTCAACAAAGATGAACAAGCGGTCGGTCCCGGGATGCCACCACGTGGGCAACAACTGCGGCCGCGCTGTGAAGGACGGGTTTGTGACGCCTGGGGAGGTCGACCAGCTGCGGGAGATCGCCGAGATCGGTATGGCCAATCGCACCAAGCTCGGTGGACCGACCATCATGGATATCAACACCGGCTACGTCAAGGACGGCGACGGACTCGTCAACATTTACCAGAAGACGCGCACGTCGCCACCGGAGCCGCGCTTCACCCGCGATCAGTTCGCGCTCTACCGTCGGTAGGCTTAACAGTGTGGATGCGACTCTACTGATAAATCACGTGCTCAACGAACTCTCTTGCTCTGAACAGCGTGATCGAGAGCATCCGACTGGCTTTGATGAAGGAGTTCCAGCTCGAAGTGCTGTACTTCACTGCCCCCACGTTCATCACACGGATCGTTGGCAACTCCTCGTGGTCGCCTGCCGAGATCCACGACGAGTACTGGTGTGTTGCTACGATGAGGAACCCGCGTGCCCTACCAGGGTTCTCATGTTGCGCTTCGTGCAGGCACCCGCATGTGGACAAGGACAACACGCAACATTACGACTACTCGGGCCTGCTCTACTTGGCTGACTACGAGGACGACTTCACGGGCGGCCTCTTCGCGTTCATCGACAAGGAAACTGAACAAGTCGTGGAACCGGCGCGAGGGCGACTCATGATGTTCACGTCCGGCAAGGAGAACCTGCACCAGGTGAAGCAGGTCGAATCGGGCACTCGGTACGTCATGAGCATGTGGTTCTCATGCGACTCACGCAAGCAGTTCCACAACTTTTTGGATGGCAAGATGCACCAGCATTTTATCCGCGAGGACATTTAGGTTCGGTGGCGTTTTTGGTGCAATGCAGCTAAGCGGGAATGCAATTCGCCACCTTAGATGCTGACTCCCGTGCGATTCACCGCTTGTCGTTGGCAATTAGCGACATGGCAAGCGAACTAAAGGCACCCCGGAGATTTTGGTCGCGCTTCTCGGCCTCGGCCTTGGCAGTCTGCATCGCAAACTCGCGGAACTTCTGCATGAGTCGATGTCGGCGTTCAGCCGACGGAATACAGCGGCACACAGTCACGACCGAGTTGGTGCGCTCGAAGACAAGCAAGCTCAGAGGGTCCGACTCTGGCGGCGGCCGCCACCGCACGACTCTCTCTTCCCGGTGGAAGTAGTAGTGCCTACCCGTCACTTCGTACGTGTATTCTTCCCACGGCTCTGGCAGCGGTTGGACGAGTGCCGCGCCGCGAAAGCCGCCGCAGCAATCGCAAATGAGGTCCGTCGCGTCGCTTGGAGGGGTGTAGAACGGTGTCAGCCCGCGCAAAACACTGGGATCAACGGCTCGAATTGGCGCGGCGTGCTCATGACGTGAGCCTGCCTCAGTCTTGACGGCAGCGCCATCCGAGACGTCGTGCTGCGCAAAGAGCAGCGCCGCGAGGCTGGTAGACGACGCGATGGTCTCGCAGGCTGTGTCGCAAATGAGCTGGTTGCGCTTTCGCGTCTCCTGCGCGAACTTCTTCTTGAACTGCGCCTGCCGGTCGTCGTGGCGCACAAAGTCCGTCGCCAGCAAGTGCTGCGCCCGCCGGACGCCGTCCAGCAGCTCGAGCGTGCGCGACGCCATGCCCGACATGTTGACGTGTGTGTGGGCGTGTGGATCATTGCCCAGGAGCTATTCCTGGGGCGATGATTGTCTGCGACGTGTGCGAGGATGGCTTCGGAAATCAAGCAACTGGATTGGTAGAAAATACGATGATATTAATCCAATGAACGTCCTGGAACCTTAACACCCGTCAACCTCCGTAAACGTTCCGCCTCGTCTCGAACGTTCGCACTTGGCACCACGTGACAGTGACACGGCCATCTCGAACACTCTCGACGCCTTCTAACACCCGCTAACCTCCACCATCACTCTGTCTCAGCGTTGAAGTCGTCTTTTCTCATTTTTCGAGCCCAAGGTCCAATGCCGCTGGTCATTCCCCAATTTGCTCCCGAAGACTCAAGTGCGAGAGACCACGAAGAAGACCCACAAGAAGGACAAGAAGACGAACAAGAAGAAAGGACGCGGACAAGGACGACGATGGTGAACCCGAGCGAATTCACGGAGAAGACGCACGAGTGCGTGCAGGCGGCGCAGTCGCTCGCGGAGGAGTACGGGCACGCGCAGCTCACGCCGCTGCACGTCACACAGGCGCTGTTCGAGGACAAGCAGCACCACGCGAGGAGCCTCGCGGAGAAGTCGAGTGCGGACGCGGACGGCATCCTGGACGACGTCAAGGCGGCGCTCAAGAAGCTGCCAGTGCAGACGCCCGCGCCGGATAGCGTCAGCGCCGACTCGGCGCTGATGAAGGTGCTCAAGCGCGCGACCAAGCTGCGGAAGGATGGCAACGACACACACATCGCCATCGACACGCTGGTGCTGGCGCTATTCACAGACGGACAGATTGCAGCCATCTTCAAGGCCCACGGCTTCACTGAGGCCAAGGCGAAGGAGGCCGCCACGAACTCGCGAGGCGGACGACCAGTGACGAGCGCGACAGCGGAGGAAAACTACGACGCGCTCAAGAAGTACGGCCAGAACCTGGTGGAGCTTGCGGAAGCGGGCAAGATCGACCCTGTGATTGGTCGTGATGAAGAGATTCGTCGCGTGATCCGCATCCTGTCGCGGCGGACGAAGAACAACCCTGTTCTGATCGGCGAGCCTGGTGTCGGCAAGACTGCCATTGTCGAAGGCCTGGCGCACCGAATCGTCATCGGCGATGTCCCCGAGACGCTCAACTGCCAAGTGATTAGCCTTGATATGGGTGCGTTGATCGCTGGTGCCAAGTACCGCGGCGAGTTCGAGGAGCGACTGAAGGCGGTGTTGAAGGAAGTCAAGGACAGCGACGGCAAGATCATCTTGTTCATCGATGAGATGCACCTGATTCTTGGCGCCGGTGCGACTTCAGGTGCAATGGATGCGGCGAACTTGCTCAAGCCTATGCTTGCTCGTGGCGAGTTGCGTTGCATCGGTGCAACTACACTGGACGAGTATCGCAAGTACGTCGAGAAGGACAAAGCGTTCGAGCGGCGATTCCAGCAAGTGCTTGTCAAAGAGCCCTCCGTTACCGACACGGTGAGCATTTTGCGGGGCCTGAAGGAGCGATACGAGTCCCATCATGGCGTCCGCATCCTCGACAGCGCGTTGGTGGCGGCGGCGAAGCTGGCGGATCGGTACATCAAGGAGCGTTTCATGCCGGACAAGGCGATCGATATTATCGATGAAGCGTGTGCGAACGTCCGTGTGCAGCTCGACAGCCAGCCAGAAATCATCGATGAGCTGGAGCGTCGGCAGCTGCAGCTTCAGGTCGAGGCGACGGCACTTGCGAAAGAGAAAGACGAGATGAGCAAGCAGCGTCTCCGCAAGGTTCAAGAGGAGCTCAACTCGATCGGCGACGAGTTGAGACCTCTCATCTTGCGCCACCAGGCTGAGAAGGCGCGTGTGAACGAGATTCGCGAGCTCAAGGACAAGCTTCAAAACCTGCAGCTGAAGGTGCAGCGCGCGGAGCGTAACCAGGATCTACAGACGGTGGCGGATCTCAAGTACTACGCGATTCCCGATGTGGAGCGCCGCATTGCACAGGCTGAAGTGGACAAGAAGCACGAGGATGAAGACGAGAGCTACCACAAGATGGTCGAAGAAGTGGTGCGCGAGGAGCAGATCTGTCAGGTCGTCGCGCGCTGGACGGGCATTCCGGTCTCCCGACTCACGTCCAGCACGAGTGACCGGCTGATGCACCTCGAAGAACGCATCCACCAGCGTGTCGTCGGACAGGAGGAGGCTGTGAAGGCAGTGTGTGACGCAGTACTTCGCTCCCGGGCGGGTCTGGCTCGCGCTGAGCAACCCACTGGCAGCTTCCTCTTCCTCGGACCGACAGGTGTGGGCAAGACGGAACTAGCGAAGGCGCTCGCGTTCGAGCTCTTTGACGACGACAAGCACATGGTCCGTATCGACATGTCCGAGTACATGGAAGAGCACTCGGTCTCGCGACTGATTGGCGCACCTCCAGGCTACGTTGGTCACGAGGAGGGTGGCCAGCTGACAGAAGCAGTGCGGCGCAACCCGTACAACGTAGTGCTGATGGACGAGATCGAGAAGGCTCATCCCAAGGTGCTCAACATTCTGCTGCAGCTGCTTGACGATGGCCGACTGACGGACTCGCATGGACGCACGGTCGACTTCACGAACGTGGTGGTCATCATGACGTCCAACATTGGCGCGGAGCACTTGCTGTTTGATGCAGACCTGTCGCCGAGCGCGAACAAGAAGATGAAGCTCGAAGAAACGGAGAACCAGGCGCGGCAGTCGTTCCGCAAGCAGCGCGACCTCGTGTTGCAGCAGCTGCGCCACACGATCCGCCCGGAGCTGCTGAACCGTCTGGACGACATCGTCGTGTTCGAGCCGCTGGGTCGCCGCGAGCTGCGCCAGATCGTGCTGCTGCAGTTCGACTCGGTCGTCAAGCGCTTGAAGGAGTCGCAGATCACGGTGAACGTGTCTGTTGGCGCGCTGGATGCGATCCTGGACGCCGCGTACGACCCGCAGTACGGCGCGCGGCCGATCAAGCGGTACATCGAGAAGCACGTGGTGACGGATCTGAGTCGCCTGATCATCGCCGGCCAGCTGCGCTCCAAGAGCCACGTCGAGGTCGCCGAGCAGAATGGACAAGTTACCTTCGACGTGTCGACGCCCATGGACATGGCCCCATAGGCGTCCCCACGACACGAAGCAGTGAGTAATACATGTCGAACCCTATGCATTAACGCGATATACTCTCCTTGCCGCTTGGCGATCAGAAGGTGATGAGGCAGAAGATGACGAGGCTGCCGACCACCAGCAGCACGCGCGACAGGAACGCCTGCTGCATCTGCTGCCGCGCCTCCGCCGGCGACAGCGGTGAGCCGTCCGCGCGGTGCGTCGCCGCCGCGGGCGGTTGCTTCATCCACGACCGTCAGTTCATCCGTTCGTCTGTCCAAACGCACTCGTCCATGACATACGAAGGGGATGCCGAAGAGCGCGGGGAAGAAGCCGATGGTCGGCGACAGAGAGAAGGCCGAGCCCTGGCCCTGGAACAGCCCGAACTTCGGCCGCATCACCACCACCACGAGCGTCAGCTACTTGGTTGCTTCCACACATGCGCACGGGGCTGCGTACGTTGTTGCGCGGGCGACGGCGGCGCAGCTGGTCCGCGTCTGGTCGCTGGCCGCGTGGACGCGACGGGATGCCCGCGTCGTCTGCGCTGACCGTCCTGCGAGAGCGGGCGGGGATATCTGCCATGTCAGCATGCGATGCAGAGCAGAGAGGAAGGCGGCGGCGGGAGGAAGGGAGGCGCACCGAGGGTCGACGGCCTCGGCGCCGCGTCCGTAGACCGGGATGACGTTCTCCTCGCTGATGCCCGCCTTGCACACAGGGCACTCGGCGTGGTGCTCCATCCACTGTCGACGCAGACCCATCAGTCGACTGGCCAACGCGACCAACTCGCCCATCCACCGGCACGCACCGTGTACAGGCACGGCCAGCTGCAGCACACGCGCATCACATCACATGCAGGTCCACAAGGTCCACAAGGTCAGCGAGAGCGGCGGCCACTGGGGCATCCCACAGGCCGCGCCGCGCACCAGTACAAGTGGCCGCAGAGCGTCACGATCGGGCTCGACACCGTGTCGAGGCAGATGTTGCAGTCGAACGACGGCGGCGGCCGGCGCTCGCTCCGCGGACTCGTCGAGCCGTCGGCAGCGGCGGCGTCATGGCCGCGATCCATCTCCATTTTTCTCGATAATGAGGTTCAGTTGGTGAAGTGCCCGAAATGACAAAAATGTTCGGCTCGTAACTGAAATAGTTCAGAATCCGTCGATGAATCTTTGATATATTTTGAAAGATACTCCAAAGGTTTGGATTAATTACAATTACCACCGATCACCTTCAACACCATTGTCAGACATCAATGACACACGACACCACTCGAGCCCCCGCCCGCGCTCAACACCAAAAGCCTCTGCGCTCCTCCACGCGCAGCTCATTCATTGACAACACACGACACCACATCGCCACCTCCACGGCCGTTCCATGCCACCAGCAGAGCCACAAACGCCCCACACCAAACGATCAGACCGCAACGGGCTGCTGCTGCTCGTCCTCGCCCTGCAGCGAGCCGATGGACGCGCTGCGCAGCCGCTGCTCCGCGTCCTCCTTGACCAGGAAGGTCAGCTTGCGATTGCTGGGCGAGATCATCACCACGGGCGGCGGCGACGCCACAGGTGGGTGGCCTGCCGAGTGCACGGGCGTCGTATACTGCCCCGCTTGACCGGCTGGTGCCGGCGACTTGAGCCGAGGAATCACGACGCCAAGTGAGGGAAGCGGCTTGGCCGCGGGGTCTTGTCCACCGGCATCACGCTCGACGTTATAACTCGCCGAGGCCGAGATGACGGAGGCTGCAGCCATGAGGACGGAGCACTGGTCGGGCCCTCCACTCTCGTCGTCCATTGAGCCGTCGTCCTGCTGGTCCGACGCGACAGAGGAGGAGCTGGCCGTGCTGCTCTTGCCGGTCGAGGGGGCGGAGAACTTCTTGACGCGCTTGAGCTTGCCATTCTCGTCCGGGTTCTCGAACACCGCGCGCTGCTTGGCCTCCATCTGCGCGACCTGCGCGGCGTACTTGGCGCGGTCCTGCGGCGACTCGGCCTGCGCCTCGAGCTGGCGCAGCATGTGGATGGTGCGCGCGAGCGACCGGATCTGGCGGTGCGGCCAGCGCTTGATGCCGCAGCGGCGGCAGATCTTCTTGAGGAACGTCGTGCAGATGCCGAACTCCTTGGCCACCTGCACGATGGGCTTGCCGAAGTGCGCGCGCAGCTCCTCGAGCGTCAGCTCGCGCGACAAGCAGCTCAGCTGCGCGTGGCGCCGCGACTC
The DNA here is from genome assembly GCA_023338175.1 of Phytopythium delawarense. Classification (NCBI taxonomy): domain Eukaryota; phylum Oomycota; class Peronosporomycetes; order Pythiales; family Pythiaceae; genus Phytopythium; species Phytopythium delawarense. The sequence goes on from JAADYF010000221.1 coordinate 29,821, forward strand.
GAGCTGCTCCGCCGTCTCGGTCGCCACCGCGCGCATGAGCGAGTCGTGCAGCCGGTTGTCGCGTGGCGCGGGCTTGACACCCTCCTCCGTCTTGCCCTCCGTCTTGCCCTCCGCCTCGCGCTCGTCCGCGCGCGGCGCCATCATGCCGAGCAGCGACAGACTCGCCTCCACCTCCTTGTCCGACATGTCGGTCGGCGCCATTGCTCCCGACTGGCGAAATGCCACACCGACAGACAGACAAACGGACAAACGGACAACGCAGCGACGAAGACGACGACGAGGGCGCCGAGGGCGAGACCCCTCAAATAAGACGACGGCGAAGACGAGGAGAAGCGCGTCCCCGACAACCAGGTGAGACCGCAATCGAGACGACGGCGACGCTTCCGGGCCGCGTAAAAATAGCCAATGCAAGAAAAAAGAACTCGTGACGGGGTGTTTTAAACTAATGAATGCATGTTTTTGCCCGGAGCTGTTTTGTGCAAACCTGCGAGATTAGATGAGGAGGGGTCAGTGGAGGGGAATGCTGGCCCTTATCCGTCACTTTGGCATAAAATAGTATGAACTGTATGATCACAATACCCTTGGCATTAAATTAAATGTTTAACTTTCAGTCTTGAAGTGTCTAGGGGGTGATTCAAACACGACATGCTGGACTTTGTATTCTGTGCGGGCAAGCTGTCGCGTCCCCTCCGGTTTGAAACCCTTTCGATATCAAAACAGAGAGGTCGCACGGTCAATGCGCAATCCCCTCAAGTTGCAACACCACTTCAATTCAACTGCGATGAACCTTCCGTTTCCTGTTGACAACCAATACGGTACGGCTGCGAACCCATCATTGTTGCCGTCCGAGATGGATCATCACCACGGTCTCCATTGACACAAGGCAAGGAGCTCTGCATCCATGCGAAGTCTAGTACCCGAGAGACCAGTCGACGGCGTAGGTCACGCGCTTGCCCTCCAGGTAGCGGTCCAGGTTCTTGGCGAACAGCTCGCCCACGTCTTCCGGGAAGACCATGCCGGACACGTGGGGCGTGAGCAGCACGCGCGGGTGCTCGTACAGCTTGCTCTCCTTCGGCAGCGGCTCCTGCTCGAACACGTCCAGCACCGCGAACGAAAAGGCGCCCATGTCCTCGTCCAGCTCGTCCAGCAACACGCTCTCAGCGATCACGTCGCC
>JAADYF010000222.1:0-30767 GCA_023338175.1 Phytopythium delawarense
CCCAGCAACCAGGTTTTGCGGTCGGCCGCGCGCGCCTTGCTGAACGCCAGGTCGAGCGCGTCGCCATCCGCCGGACCCGACCACGAGAACGGGACGAGGTGCTGGTCGAGCGCGCGGAAGTACTCGCGGCCCTCCGCGCTCGTGCTCGTACCCAGACCCTTGTAGTACTTGATGGTGCACTGCTTGATCTCGTCGCTGGGCACGTCGCGCTTCCACTCGAGGTATTCGCGGAGGCTGTAGAAGCTGCGCGTAGTCGTCTTCTTGCTCCCGGTGCTACCCGCGGTGGCGGTCGCCGCCGTCCGAGACGTGACCTTGACAAGCGGCGTGATGAACGCGCTCATGAACGTCTCGCCGTCGTCATTCGACTGCAGCAGCTCCGGCCAGAACGTGTGGAACAGGTTGAACAGCAGGCCCTTGATGTGTGATCCGTCGTGGTCCTGGTCCGTCATGACGATGACCTTGCCATACCGCAACTGCTTGCGCTTTTCCGGCGTATCGTACGTCTCATCCATGTTGAGCCCGAGGATCGTGCACAAGTGCGCGAGCTCGGCGTTCTTGGAGAGCTGCGCGACCGTCGCGTCGCGCACATTGAGCACCTTGCCGCGCAGAGGGAACACGCCATACTTGTCGCGTCCGACGACAGCGAGGCCAGCCACCGCGAGCGCCTTGGCAGAGTCGCCCTCCGTCAGAATCAACCTACACTCGCTCGAGCGCGGACCGCCGGCCAGGTTGGCGTCTTCCAGCTTGGGCACGTTCACCGACATGCGTCCACGCGACGAGGACGAGGAAGACGCCGACGCCGACACCTTCTTCAGCAGCGCCGCTCGTTGCTTGGCCCGAGCAGCGTCAACCACGCGCTCGACAATGCCAGAGTTGGCGATCACAACCTTGGAGAAGCGGTCGGACAGGATGCACGTGGACCCGAACGTAGTCGGACGCGACGTGAGAAGCTCCTTCATCTGCGAATCGAACGTCGGGTTCTCGACCTTGCAGTTGATGAACAGCGCCAGGTGCGGCTTGACGTGCGCGCCTGTGATGCCCGACAGGTCGGGGAACTTCTTGTTGACGTGGTCGGCGATGCGTCGACAGAGCTGGTCGCCGATGTAGTTGACGTGCGTGCCGCCGCGACGCGCCGCCATGCCGTTCACGAAGCTGACCTGCACGAACCCGATGTCGGACGGGAGCACACCGACTTGCCAGCGCTTGTTGATTCGCGCGTAAATGTAGTCGGCGCGTCCGTTTTCGCCCGCTTCCTCGAGCGCCTCGGCCTCCTCCTGGGTCGTCGTGGCGTCGCGGAAGGTCTGGATATACGACTCAAAGCCGTTGATCGGCACGCGCTGTCCATTGAGCGTCACCTCGACGTCCGAGAGGCAGCCCGCCACGTCCACGACGCGCTTGGTGAGCACCTTGAGCATGCCGGGCGTGAGCCTGTCCATCTCGAAGCGCTCGAGGTCCGGGGAGAAGGACACGCGCGTGAAGTCGTTGTTCGGGTCGTGGTTGTCCAGCATGGTGATCTCCGGCTCGCCTCGTTCGCGCATGTTGTTGCACCAGGTCTGCTTGTAGCGCAGGCCCGCGGCGGCGTCGCCCGTCTCGACCACGAACTCGGAGCTGAAGATGTTGGTGAGCTTGGCGCCGTAGCCGTGGCGACCGCCGGTCAGCCGCCCGTTCGCGTCGTCGAAGTTGGAGCCCGTGAGGAGGTGGCCGAGCACGAGCTCCGGCACGTACACTTGCTCGTGCCGGTGGAACTTGACGGGGATGCCTCGGCCGTCGTTGTGCACCGAGATCCAGGGCTTGCCGTCCTTGCCCTTGGGCTCGACCACCACGTCCAGGTGGCGCATGTTCGGGTCGCGCACCTTGTTGTCCACGGCATTGACGATGATCTCGTCGAAGATCTTGTACAGCGCCGGCACGAACTCGACCGCCTGCTGCTGCATGGCCACGTCCTCGCCGCCGAGCGTGGGCACCCACATGGTCTCTCTCGCGGGCTCCACCGAGCCAATGTACATGCCTGGACGCAGCAGCACGTGCTCCAGCGGCGTCTTCTTCTGGTAGATGGACTCGACGCTCTCGGCGGGCGGCGCGGACGTCGAGAACGCTCGCCGCAGCGCGTCCAAACGCGGCGCCGGCGCCACCGACGGCGCGAGAACGCGCGTATCGGCGGCAATACGCCAGCTAGAGCGCCCGCGAGCGCCGCAAAAGCTGCCTGGCACGACGGCGCTGCTGCTGCGCGCGCTCAGGGCCGCGATCGGCCGCCCCAGGCGCCGGGAGACGGCCCCCACGGCCGCGCGCCGACTCGCGGAGCGCCACATCTTGCGATGCCTGCCAATCAGTCGGAAGTGTCGATTTGCGCTCGCAGCGAACGTATCAATGGGTTTTTGTATTTTCTAAGAATGCTCATACTTTTGAAGAATATGTATGAATGACTCATTTCATACAATTTCTACCAGGAACTCATTAATAGCATAATCGGAAAGCGGCAAACTTTACTTCTTGTTTCCTTCCAGCAGCGCGCTTGCAATTCGGGACAGACGGGCCAGAAATCGAAGCTCTCATGTTCAATACCTCTAACTTTAAATGCTATCCAGCTTTGAGGGTGCAAATGCAAATATAGAGGCAGCCGGAGCGGTTCGGTAATTTTGTATAGAAATCAGATCCTGAAATATGGAGAGTCACTTTTTACGCGGCGCAGCCATTGCTGCACCCAACTATATTGGCAAGTGATGCTTTTTCACCGAATAAAGGCGATTTTACCTCCAATCGCGCATATGTAGGTACGAATGTTCCAAATACATATGTAGTCGAACAATATAAAATCGAGAGAGGTTATTCAGAGCAGGAGAACAGAATTCTCCCTCGCGACAGTGTCGGTTTCTCTGTTCTTGTAACGGGTTGATCCACTGTACAGAGACGTCACTGTTCCCCATGGTGCTGACCTCCACATGCTTCTTTACAGGGACTTTCTCTTTTACAGGAACGTCACTCTTCTCCCTCCCCCCTCCAGACCCTCATTTCCCCCTTCCAAAAGCGGGAAAAGCGCCGCTCCATCGCCAATTTGAACGCGCCAGGGCGCCGCCTCCGCTCGCTGCTCGCGGCCATGGACGAGCTGCTGGAGGCCACCAAGGGTGGCAAGCGCGTGCGCAAGACGCCGCAGGAGAAGCTCGCGATCCTCGCCTTCCTGGACGCCGGCGGGTCGCCCGAGGACGCGGCCGCGCGCTTCGGCATCGCGCGGAACGCCGTCGCCAAGATGCTCAAGGAACGCGACGACGCCACGCCGGAGCTCGCAGCGTCCGCGCTGGGCAAGCGAACTCGCGAGGTGACGAGCAGCGCGGAGGTGGCCGCGTTCGCGCAGCAGCCGGGCGCGTCCGTGGCGGCTGTGGCCACCAAGTTCGGCCTCACGCGGTCCCAAGTCACGCGCGCGCTCAAGGACATTGCCGAGGACGCTGCTTCACAGCCAGAAGCGGTCGCGGCAGCCTTGGCGCTGGTCTCCAGCGACGATTTCGGCGCCGACTCGGCCGCCAACGCGTCCCTTGCGGTGGCCATGACCGAGCAGATCGCGGTCGTCGGAGGCTCGCTGGTGTTGAGTGCAAACGAAGGGATTGAGGGCATCGCACCAGTCTCTGCCGAGATGGCGGGACTGGCGGACCGCCTTGCAGCCGTGGATAGCAGTCACACGGACGCAGCGGACGGGCAGAGAGCAGCGCTGTTGACGGCGGAGCAGAAGACGTCCATCTTGCAGTTTGTCGAACAGGGCGGACTGCCCGCGACGGCGGCCCATAAGTTTGGCGTCTCGCTCGCCGCCGTCGCCAAGACAATCCAGGAGAAGGCGGACGCCCTGGCCGCTATTACTGCGGCGATGACCAGTGCCACTGTGGCCACGGGCGAACTACAGGCGGCAACCGCGTCGGTGGCCACAACGACGACCACAGTCGTGACTTCAGGTGCTGAAAGCAACGCCATGGACGTTGACTCGGGTGCCATTTCTGCGACGCCCTCTGCGAGTGCCAGCGATGCGGCGGAGATCGACAACGAAGAAACGTCCGCTGTTGTGAGCAGCAGTACTGCCACGTCCGCAACAACTACGGTATCGACGGTGACCACGACTGCTACCAGCGCGGATGCCGCCATGTCGGTGACCTCGACCACTGCTGAATCTGCTGCTGTGATTGCTTCCCCGACTGAAGGAATTGCTGCCCCTACTCCCGAGACCGCCGCAGCGAAGGCGGAGTCCATTGAGCTTGCCATTCCTGCCCCGACGAACACTGGAGCGCGCAAGGGTCGGCGAGTGCGCAAGACCAACAGCGAGAAGCTCGAGATCCTTGCGTTCGTCGAGAAGGGCGGGTCGCAGGGGGCGGCGGCCGAGAAGTTCGGTGTGTCCCGCACGGCGGTGACCAAGATGGTCAAGGAGAAGGATGCGATCTGCGCACAGGCGCGGTCCGAGAACACCAACAGCCGCAAGGTGCTGCAGTACCAGCACAAGCTGTCGATCATCGAGGACATGCTGTACAAATGGCAGCTCCAAGTGGAGATCGACTCGCCCTCGGTCAAGCTCACGGGCGACCTGTTGCAGTCCAAGGCCGTGGAGTTCCGCAACAAGGTGCTCGCCGACTACTCGAGCGAGCTGCCAGACGAGGTTGTGCTCTCGCTGACCGACTTCAAGGCGTCGAACGGCTGGCTGCATCGCTACATGCAACGTCGCAGCATCCGCGCGCTACCCAAGCACAGTGACGAAGGTGCCACTGCTGGAAGCACTAATGCTTCGGGTGATCGCGCTAGCGCGGAGCAGCGCATCCAGCGGATACGCGCACAGCTGACTCAAGTGCCTGCGTCGTGCATTTGGACACTGAGTGAGGTGGTGCTGCGTCACCGAACCACGTCCGCCCGCCTGGATGCGTTGGTCAACCTGGACCCACGAGCGGCGGATCGAGTGTCGGTGGCGCTCGCGACGAGCGCTTCGGGCGAGAAGCTGCGGCCCCTGGTGGTCGGCAAGGACGAGCACGCCGCGACGCTTCTTGGTGGCGGCGGCGCGGACGCGATTGACCCGGTAGCGACGTATGACATCCAGTTCCGAGCGCATACGCGTGCGTGGCACGACTCGTACGCGGTGATGGAGTACATCCAGACGATGAACCGCGAGGCGAAGGCACGCAAGCAGGTGTGGTTCCTGGTGCTCGACAGCTCGGCGTCGCACGTGGCCGCTGCGCACGCACTGCACCCGGCGGGCTCGTACCGCACCGGGTTTACGTTCGAGTCGGTGGTACTGCTGTTCCTGCCGCCGAGCGCTGTTGTCATCCCCTCTGGTGGCAGTAACACCATCCATGACGTTCAACCGCTACACCAAGGCGTCGTTCGTGCTTTCAAGCGCACCTTCCGCTTCGAAATGTTGCAGTCGCTGGTGAGCGCTCGGCGAGCGTGGCTCGAGCGGCACCCAGGCACTGGTGACAGCACTGGGAGCTCTGCGGGTGGCGAGGTGTTCGACATCCACGCGCACACGTCGATCCGGCAGTCTCTGCTATGGCTACAGAAGGCGTGGAATGCTATTGCGCCGAGCGAGATCCGGCACGCGTGGTCGTCGTGCGCATTTTTGCCACCCCAGTCGAGCGACAACGCCAGCGATGGCGCTGCCTCAGCTACGGCTAACGGCGACAGTGTGTCTGGAAACGGACAAGCCTCTCCGTTGAGTGCCATCTCAGTCTCCACGACTGGTAGCGTCGCGAGCATTGGGCAACTGCGAGAGCTGGTGTCGACTGCAGCGACCGTTCCTCAGCTTTCAAAGGACCTAGGCCTCGACGGGCTCGCCGAAGTGGACAACGATGAAGCGTTCGACGCGGAAGTCGCGGACTTTGACCGCGGCGACTCTGGCGCCGCCGACGAACTGGCCAAGGATGATGAGATTGTGATCGAGAGTCTTTCGCTGCAGGGACTGCTGCGTGACGCGCCACGCGCGCTTGACGACCTCGCGAAGGACTCGGCAAGTGGGAGCGCAGGCCCGGAAATCGCGGGTGTAGGCGAGGCGTGTGGCACGGTGGCCAGGCTGCTGCGCTTCATCATGGCGCGCGGGGGCAGCACAAGCGCGCAGGAGTTGCTGGCGCCGTCCGACCGCCGTGCGGCGCGCGCGAACCTGCTGGCGTTGCAGCGCGTGCTGCTCAAAGCGCGCGCCAAGGAGCAGGAGCAGGAGCAAGAGCACGACGCGGCGACGGCCTACACGGTTTGAGGCGAAGACAACCGGTCTGCGCGGAGTGACGGACGCCTCGGAGCCCGAGCGTGTCGATTGTGTGTGCTGCTATATACGTGCCAGAAATGCGACGCCAAGTGTTTTCGACGCCCTGCTTGTTCTCTTTGCCTGTGGCACCGCGTGCGGGACGAGAAGGGAGGCGACGACAGGGTGCCCATGACAATATCAACATTGGGCCTGGTTGCTGATCTCTCCAAAGGCGAGTCGCTGGTGCACGAATGATCGAATTGTCGCTGCCGGGCGTGGCTATGGGAGACGATCAGCATCCCAACGTGCTTGCGTCAGGTGCAGCGCTATTACCACTGAGTCGGGCGGACGCGTCGCCGCAGGCTCACGACTGCAGCGAGATGGGGTTGACGTTGAGACACGTTGGCCCGTGGGAGCCTGGCACTGGCACCCCCTCCCCCCCTCTTCGTCCACCCTCGGTCGCAAGCTGTCGTCAACTGTCGATTCCAACGTGGCCAAGCTTTAGAGTCCATGACACTGCATGCCGGAAGGCTGATCCAAACCATCGTGGGATCTATTGATACATGCGGGAGGCGGCATCACCTCCGCAACGACGTCCGCAACGAACACGTCCAACTACTCTACTCTACTCCGCTCTGCTCTACTCTACAACTGTGTAAGACAAGACGACCACCACACACACACATCCGCGACCGAACTCAGTCGAGAAGCATCTGCGCCAGGATGTCGAGCATCTCGGGCGTCCAGGGCTCCATGGCTGCCTGCTCTTCATCGCCCACAACGTCGACACCGAGCCAGGTGCAATTGAGGGACCAGTCCCCAGCGTCGACGGTCGTCGGGCTGCTGCTGCTCGAGCTCGAGTCGTCGCAGCTCGAGTCGCTGCAGTCGCCACTATCGTCGGAGCAGCCGGTCGGGATCGAAGAAGAAGAACGAGTGGTGCGGCCGTAGATCCGACGCTCCTCCTCGCTGTGGTGGTTCTTCAGGTGGCGGTTTAAGTTGCCCGTGGTGCTGAACGTCTTGCTACAGCCCGGGACCTCGCACGCGCGCGTCCGGTCGCCGTGGTGGAACTTGAGGTGGCGGTCGCGCTTGACTTCGCTCATGAACACCGCGCAGCAGTCCGGCTCGGGACACGTGAGCGGCTCGAGCGGACCGTGCAGCCGGCGATGGCGCGAGAGGTTGCCGGACGTGCTGAAGCGCTTGCCGCACGAGCGAACGCGGCAGACGAACGGCTTCTCTCCGGTGTGTGTCTTCATGTGCTCCGTGAGCGTGTACTTGCGGTTGAACCGACGGCCGCAGCTCTTCTCAGGACACCGGAACTTGCGCTCCGAGGACATGGACGCATTCCGGTCGGTCGGGAACGCCGGCGCGCCGACGAGTGCGGCGATCGAAGTCATGTCGAATTGGTTGCTAGGTAGTTGTCGCTGCTTCGGTGGCAGATTGCAGAATGGACGGCCCAACAGCAAAAGCGAGCCCAACAAGACCAGCAGAAGGCCCTCCGTCCCTCCTTTCGCTCTCACGCTCAGCTGTCGCACTGCACCGCACTGTGAAATCCCCTTCCTCGTCGACCGAGAGGGGATGGATACTCTGCGCTGCTCCTTCTTTCACCGGTGCGGCCTCTCGCCATCGAGGAGGGGCCCGCTGGGCCCAGCCACGCCATCCGCGTGCATAAAACCCAGAGGTGGAGCGTCTCAACAGCCTGTGGGCAATCATGTTGGCGAACTGCTCGCAGCACACAAGCACACCAGAGCTTGCACCACGTGTCTGTTGTTTCACCGCGAGCCCAGCTGTACGAGACACGCTGGTGCGCACACTTCGACACCTGCGAACAATCCTCGGCCAAGAATTCGCAGAGGACTTTGAAAATAGTGGGCGTTGGACAGCAGCGTGGGTGAATTTCCTTTCTGCGGCAGGCTCCATCGTGGTGCACCTGCCCACTCTCGACGGTCTCTGGTAACTAACTTACTGGCTCACTCTGACTGAGCAGTGTGACTCACGGCGCGCGTTTGTGGCCGCGGACACTCCCACGAAAATGGATTTTGGTGTGCAGTCTACCGCACCAACGCCTTGAGCGTCAACGCTGCTCAAGGCGGCGGCATTCGTGGCGAAAATCTCGGGATTTGCTGCGGTCAAATCGACGCGAACTGTATAAATTCACTCACTCAGCCGTTTTCTGTAAATACCAATATCAAAGTGAATCGTTTCGATGCAAACGGGCACTTGGTATTTGTATGCGATTCTTCAACATTCACTCGAATGTACTTCGAAATTCGTGATTACCACGCCTCGTTAGGCTCTGAACGCAACAATATCCATCCGCGCGATTGGAGAGACGGCCGCGTCGCAGCTTGCCCAAAGGCCCCAGCCTCTCCACCAAGACCACAGCCGTTGGCTTGCGTCTTTGGCGATGCCTTTGCCCTCTGCGCCTTCCAATTGCGGCGCCGAGTTGGTCATGAACGAGCAGCTGGCTCGGATTAATTCACTTCGTGGCTGCGCGGGGGCCAGCGGCCCGCGGCCGGATGGCATGACGCTAGTCGCGGCCAGGTGGCGATTGCGTCGGGGTCGAGGCTTACACATACTGTAAGCCATTCCAGCCTCAACGCGGACAGGTGTCGGCGCGGAGGCCTCGAGATGATTTCACGACCGTTGAAAGCGCCGAGATAATCACAGACGGCGTGTGCTGCACACGCCTGGACCGCCGCAGATGGAACGGCGAGCCGCATGGTCCATGGAGGTAGCATGGAGACGGACCGGCGCCTGGCAGCCAGCGTTAGTGGTGTTGACTCAGGTTTAGAAATCGCGCCAAGGCTCCGCAATCGCGCGAGTGCTGAGCGCTTCGAGCTTCGGCAAGGAGAATAATACCAACACGCCGGTTCGGCAGTCGAGCTCACTCCGAACACCCGAGCGGATTGCTGATGAAGACGACAGCGAGAGCGCAAGGACTCGCGAGAAAGTTGCAGTTGAATGATGGATAGCCGAGCGAAGGCCGATCGCCCGGCGCATAGAGCTCCGCGCATCGTTGAGATTGTCCTGGCAGCTCAATCATTTCATGGAGACCCAACGAGGTCAATGCCCAACGCTCAAAGCGGGGGAAAGGAATCGTGTCGGTATGAGTGGCATCGACCCTATAGCCGTCTATTATTGGCATTGAGGTCCAAAGGAGGCCGCTGCCGTCTAAACATAGCTCTCAGAGGTCTGTGCTCGCGTCTCCTTGTCAATGATAAGGCTCTGGGTTCCACACAAGCCTCCTCCGTCGCTCCGTCGTGCTGTGGGCACGTGCATGAGTGTGCCATAGCATAGCGCTGCATCCGGATCCACTCCAGGCCGTCTCTGTTTCTCGAGCCTTGCCTTCCTCATCACTGTCCCTCGCCACATCGGATCGGAGTCGATACTGCTCACCATGAGCGATTCGCTCTTCCGCCCGGGCGCCGAGGTGCGTTGGAATGCGTTCTCTACTGATGCGCATGTTGCCATCACGGCCAAACCTCATCTTGATACCTGCTTGTCTCTTTACAGCGCATGCTGGACGCCGCGGGGCTCGCGGCGGCGGCGGCGAGCAAGGGCAACAAGGAGTCGCGCGCGACCGAGGCGCTGGCCATGAAGGACGAGCAGATGCGCATCCTGGGCGACCAGAACGCGCGGCTGCTGACGTCGCTCAACGCCATGGACGACGAGATCCAGACGCTCAAGGCGCACAAGCTGCGCCTCGACGACGAGAACCGAGTGCTGCGCGACCAGAACTTCGAGCTCCAGAGCAAGGCGCGTGCCGCTGAGACGAACCTCGTCAAGGCTCAGACAGGCATGGAGGAGCGGGAGACGCAGATCCGCGTGCTGACAGACCACAACACGGAGCTGCTGCGATTGCTGGAGAACGAGGAGGTTCAAGGTGCGGCCCTGGGATCGAGTAATGCCGCGCTCAAGGGTGAGCTCGAGGCGCTGCAGACGCGGTTCACATCGTTACTAGCGAGTGCCAAGACGCACGAGGAAATCGCTGCCCGAGCAACGCGTGAGGGACAACTGCGGGCCGAGGAAGTGCGGTTGCTGCGCGTCGAGAGCGACCAGCTGCGCGCGTGTAATGCGGAGCTCAAGATGAAAACGCAGGTGGAGCTCGAGGCCCTGCAGGAGCAGCTGCGCGTGCGTAAGGAGAAGCAGTACCAGCTCCTGGACAAGATGCAGCAGCTCGAGGAGGCCAAGCGACGCGCGGACGACCAGCTTGCCGCGCTCGAGGACAAGCTGCGCGCGTCGCAGGAGCGCTCGCAGGAGCTGGAGACGCAGGTGCAGCTCGAGGCCAAGGCCAAGCGTGCGCAGATCGACGCCAACAAGAGCTTCTTCATCGAGAACGGCAACTTGATGCGCGACAAGCAGGAGCTGACGCAACGCGCCGACAAGGCCGAACAGGAGCGTGCGCGCATGGAAGCTGAGAACCGCGACTCGGCCGAGCAGTTGCGGGAGATGGCCGAAAAGGTCTTCCAGTTACTGGAGCGGCTCAAACTGGCCGAACTGGGCAAGACCAAGGCTGTGGATGCGTTGAAGAACAAGGAGCTGGAGCTGCTGGCGCTCAAGAAGAAGAACGCGCGGTTGCTCAAGGAGGGCACGAGCGAGGGCAAGGCGCGCGCCAAGTCCGAGATGGACAAGAAGGTGCTGCTGGAGCAGCTGACGGCGCTCAAGAAGCACAACGCGCAGCTCAGCGTGCGCTGCAGTGAAGAGGTCAAGGCCAAGCTAAAGGAGGCCGACGAGCGCAAGGTGCTGGAGGACAAGCTGCAAACCATGGGGGCACGCGTGGCCTTCCTGCTCAACAAGATGCAAGCGGACGAGGAAGCCAAACTCGTCTCCAAGGAGGAGACTAAGAAGCTCGGCGCGCAGGTCACTAGCGCGCAGGACAAGAGCGCCGAGCTCTCCGCCAAGCTGCACGCCACCGCCGAGAGCAACCGTGTCGTCACAGAAGCGCTGCGCAGCAAGCAGGGGGAACTCGACGAGTACAAGATCCGCCTCGAGGCACTGCAAAAGAAGGCGGCGGCTCTCGCGGCAGCGCTCGAAAACGCCGGGCTGTCGCTCCACGGCGAGGACAACACCAGGAGCAACAATCAGCAGGACTCGCCTATTCACCCGGACGACGCAGCAGCAGTAGCGAGCAACGCGCGCTTCTTCGTCGAGTCGCGCGCATCTCACGGTGGGCTGCTCATCATCAAGGCCAAGCGCCTCGCGTCAACGACCATCACAGCTTCGACGGACGCGCAGCATCATCAAGTCATGCAGCAGCAACAGCAGCGAAATGCGGCCTTGCTGGACCGCATGGGCATCAACGCTTTCCTCAAGCGCGCGCAGAAGAGCATGAATACCAAGCAGATGCTCGTGGAGCGGCTCGCGGCGCTCCTTGGCGCGCTGGGAGCTGGCGAAGACGCCGCGGAAGACGCGCGCGCGCAGCTCGAGGCGCGCCGGGACCAGATCGCTCACCTTGCACGCAAGGCAGCGCGACTGCAGGAGAAGTTGACGGTTGAGGAGGACGCCAAGCGCAAGACACTGCTGCGATACGTGCATGAGATCAAAGCGCGCTCATCCGTGACCGACAACGGCGTGCTTAAGCTGGCCGAGAGTGGTATCGGCGACGAGGAAGTTCACGCCGTGGCAGCGCTGCTGCGCTCCAACGCCAGCGGTGTCCGTGAGCTGCAGCTGCGCGGAAATGGCATCTCGAACGAGGGTGCGCGTGCCGTGGCGGCGGTGCTCGCGAATGCCTCCAGTGCTCTGCGGCTCGTGGATCTGCGCGGTAACTTTATCACCAAGGACGGGGTGAAGGTGCTGGCTGAGGCGTTGGAGCGACACCCGCGCACCAAACACGTGTACGTGCACACCGGCGGGAAGATTGAAGCACTCGGCACGACTGCAGGCGATACAGGAGGCAGTGGGGGCAGCATGGCGTCAATGCTGTCACCTACAGCGTCAGCAACAGCACCGATGGGTGTCAACCCAGCCCTCATCGGAGTCGAAACGGTGTGTGTGGTGGATGTGCGCGATCAGAAGGAGCCCGAGGGCTCCGATAGCGCGCAGATGTTTGCCGCCGACCTGGATGACACGTTGGAGCTGTCCACCCCCGCGATCTCCGGTCAAACGACGGCTGCCGGACCCGGGAGTGCGTTCAAGCTCAAAATGACGGCGCTGGGCTCCGCGGCCGACGATCGAGAGAGTAGTAACCGCTTGTTTGCGCGGCGACCACTGTCAGCTGCGACGCTGAAGAAGCAGCGCGAGAAGCTGGCGACGCAGCGGCGGAAGAAGCTCGAGGATGCGCGGGCCCTTGCCAAGAAGGAGGCGGAGTGGGCTGGCCGTGCGGGCGGGATGGACGCGAGCCCGTCGCCTGGAGTCGGGTCGGCCAAGAAGCTACCGCCTATCAGCAGCTCAAGCAGTGGTGGCGTGAGTCGCATAAGCTCCGCACCGGTGCTCAAAAAGGCGGTCGACGACGAGAACGACGCTGGGGGACCGGAGGTGACGAAATGAGCACGGCCTCTATCTCTATATTACTGAAGTAACCATCCGACGGTAGCATCGGGACATACGGCAACTCGGTCGGTTGGGGACTGGGTCATTCTGGTTGGAGACTCGGATGTCAGACCGCGTGTGCGCTTCGACAATTCCGAGATTGACCGGGACCAAGTTGCTGTGAAATTTTAGTCTGCCGGATCATTTTGATCAAAAGCCACTTCCCTACATGGAATTGTCACACTGATGTGAATATCAGCAGCGTGACGCGGTGTTCATGAGCGTGGCAAGAATGAGCCGCCACCTAAGCTCCCAGCAAAGGACATTGACTGCACGTCGTCGAGTCAACTCCACCCGACTTCGTTGTGGGAGAACCCAACGCATCCATATTCCGAACACCTCACTGACGGTGGGTCGGAGTCTTTGAGCGGCGCGATATTCGCCATGAAAGACAATGTCCTTGCCTTGCCCTGCCTCGCCTTCGCTCAACGATAAACCCATGTCCAGCATTCTGAAACAAGTTGCCTTTTAGTGTGCTCCACACCATCTATTCCACCAGCTCAAAGAACCAACAGGTTCAAAGGCAACTGGTGCAAGAACGACACACCACATGGGACGCTCGACACATCTGGGCACACTGGACAGGCCGGCGATGCACCAATATAGCCCGCTTGCTTTGTGTCAAGGGCACCTGCGACTCTGGTCACCAAGCACTGTGGTGCGGTGGGGTGACTGATCAAAAGTACCGGCCAAAACCAATCGAGGGCCAGCCCTCTGCGCCTGTCCCCACTGAAAGGATCTTGCGCCAGAAAATCCTGGTCAACACACAGCTGACGAATGTCCCAGCTGTAGCTATCAATAGCTAAGCTGCAGAGAGGTTCAACTGGAGGCACAGGCACAGCCGGAAGCTGTGCGAGTGAAGTGGCTGGAGAGAGGCAACTAGTGAGATTTTTCGTCTCCAAGGAGCGAGTACAGCGGATTTTCCGATGTCGAATGCGACGCCGGACTGCCCACAGAGACACTTGCCAATTGATTTCCCACAGTCAATGTCTCAATCGCATCGATACCCGAAGTACTTGTCGTGCTGCCCTCCCAAGGCACTACGATATCGCAATGTCAACTGCCACGCTTGTTCCATCGCAGTTAGTTCACTTGGGTCAGCACGATCAAGTAGCGCGACGCGTTGCGACTAGTTGCAAACGTGGTAATCCGTTCCAATGGTGAGCTGTGGCGCGCCAGAGCCCACAAACGCGCGCATAGCTTACATGCAGTTCGGCTCTACTCGCCGGTTGGGCCAAATGGGGAGCAAGGAGCGCAAGTAGCGCTGGCTGCGTCAGAAAATTAACCTACGAGCTCCCGGCTCTGCCCACGCTCGTAGCGTTTTATGATGTGCATATCCGCCACGGCGCCATGGCCATTGAGCGCTGGCCTCATGTGTAGGAGTGCGTGTCTCTCACAGCTGGCCTCAGCCCAAACTTCGCAGCATTTCTAGCACTTTCAGCCGCATCCCCACGCTCTCCTCCAGCAAAGACCTGTCAGAGGCGAGATGTCTCCAACTCCAGCCTATCTCTGTGTCTTCTGTACTCCAGCGAGCGAATCTTTTCATATATCTCGCCATCGAAAGCGATACCACCAGCAGACCCGCCTATATCATCATCAGAACGGCGCCGGGTTCTTTTTTCACTGTCGAAAGTGCCAATCATTCGAGACTTGCTGAGATCAGCCTCAACCGTCACCACTGACCAGCTCAACGGGTTGAGGCCACAAGACTTTGCCCACTCACCAGCATGCCTACCACCGCCACGCCCTCAGCTTCGCCTGCGCCGTCAACGGACAGCAGCACCGCATCTGCGAGTCTGAGTAACAGCTTTCGGTGCCCCGTCAAGACGTGCGGTCGACTCTTCAGCCGCAAGTACACGCTCTCCGAGCACATGAAAACGCATACTGGAGAGAAGCCATTCGTCTGCCGCGTCTGCGCGTGCGGCAGACGGTTCAGCACGTCGGGAAACCTCATGCGCCACCGTCGACTGCACGGTCCGCTCGAGCCGCTCGCGTGTTCCGTGTCGGAGTGTGACGCGGTGTTCATGAGCGAGGCCAAACTGAGGCGGCACTTGACTTACCAGCACCGCGACCGGAGCCGCGTTTGCCAAGTGCCGGGCTGCGGCAAGACGTTCAGCAACACCGGGAACCTGAATCGCCACCTGAAGCACTACCACGACGAGAAGGAGCGCGTCATTTTTGGAAGTCTGCCTCTGACTCCGAAGTTATTCCCGATGAGCTGCTGGAAGAACAGCGACAGCGGGAGCATCTCCGAATCGAGCGACAGCAGTCAAAACTCGACCAACAGCACCGCCAGTGCTGATGAGATCGAAGCGTCTTGTCAGCGTAGCGACTGGATGGACGTGGACGTGAATATCTTTCCCAGTGGCGACGACTCAGCTACAGAGTTGTGGCCAGAGGAACTTCTCGATATCCTCACGCAATTGCTTCTCGAGTGATCGAGAACCAAGCTTGTCTTTCAGTGTATTCTAATCGATATCCTCAGCATTGTATCTTCACTACTACATATGCATCATTCCCTGCTGATCTGGTGCATCACCATGGCACCCAGCGTACCATGACACGCGTACATGGCAACGTTGCGACTGCTCACGCGCCGGGCAATCCATGACCCCCTGTGAATAGCCACTACGCGGTACGTTGCATTCCGTAGCTGGTCTTTGGGTCGAGCGATCTAGCAGCACGAGCTCTTGGCTGCACTCATGCGAAGGACGTCGTATTAATGCAACGTTCAACCGATGATGTTGGTGCGCTCACCAGTTGCTGCTGTGAGTGCTCCGAGCAGCTGATGCATACGCTGTACAGTCAAGGGGGCTGGTGGATTATCACGCTCCCACGTCCTGTAAGCCAGCTTTTTGTCGACTGACTGTCAGTTCTCCGCCACAAAACTTGGCAGATGACCTCAGATCCTGTCACCTGGACTTCAACTTGGTCTGATTTATTTGCCATATGATTGTAAACTCGTCGACTGAACAATTTCCAAAATTGAACACAATCTTCAAAATCAACACACAAATGCTGTATAACGTGCGGTTCTCCAGCCGCGGATATCAAGCCATCAATCGCTTCAACACGCGGCCTTTTGTGGCGGATGTGCAGTCGATGCTCAGCTTGGACGCTGCTAGATTATCACAGCAACGGCAAACCTCAGCTGCTCGTTGATTTAGTGGGCCTGAGAGACTTTGCCTGCTGCGCCGAGACAGGCGAGGTTGAACTCGGAGTCGTTGGATGCCACCCATTTCTTTGCGGGAGCGAACTCAAGCCGCATCTGCCTCAATGTCAACTCGATCTCTCCGATCGAGAATCGGAGATTTATGTGCCAACAATGGTCGCTGTCTTGACGCTCAACCGCGTACGCCAACACCTTGGGTACCCGGATACCAACGATGGGCACTGCAGCACGAACAGGAAGGAACCAATCCGTCTCGAACAGCTAGCTTTATCTACCAAAAGTTGTTGCTCGGGCAAAGCGAGTCGCCGCCGACTGTACGGTCCGCTCTAGCCGCTCGCGTGTCCTGTGTGCTCGCGTGTCCCGTGTCGGAGTGCGACGCGGCGTTCATGAACGAGGCCAGATTGAGTTGCCACTTGGCTTACCGGCACCGCGATAGGAGGCGCGTTTGCCAAGGTCCAGGCTGCGGCAAGACGTTCAGCGACATCAAGAACTTGAACTACGGCGTGGGCGACGACGCCAGCCACTCGATGGAGTTGAACCCGACGGCAATCAGTGCCTCAAGATGGCCGCGCGACTGGCTAGACATAGCAGCCAGCGCGAGTGACGATGAAGAAGCCACGAAGTCACAGCTGCGCGAAGTGCTCGACATCGTCGCCAAATGCTTCTCAGCTGATCATATTGACGTGTATGTATTTCTTCACCGTTTGCACAATAATTAACAAGGCGCCCGAAAAGCTCTTCCTCGAGCGCAGTCCCCGCACTCCTTCCTGTCCAATGACTCGCCACCGGCAGACTCTGACTAGTAGGACTGACTCTGGTAGCGCGCGTTCGGGTCGTGCAGCACCGAGACGAGCGTGTCCAGCATCTCGGGGTTCCACACCTCCTCGAACATCTCTGCGCACGACTTGGTGGGCGTGAAGATCGGCGCACCCATTGGCGGGAGCTGCTGCTCCTGCTGCCACAGCGACATGGACTGCTGCTGTTGTTGTTGCTGCTGCTGCTGTTGCTGCTGCTGCTGCTGCTGCATCATCTGCTGGTGCTGAGGCGGCAGCACAAGCTGGGGTGGAGGCGGGATCTGCAGCGTCAGCGGCTGCATCCGGAACTGAGGCGCGACAGACAGAAGAGTAGGCGGCGCCCAGCTCTCGGAGCTCGTGGGGCTGCGGTGGTTGCTCACGACGATCGGGGAAGCCATCATGACGACAGGCTTGACACGGCGCTCGAGCCCCGTGTGCTGGTGCTTCAGGTGGCGGTTCAGGTTGCCCGTCGTGCTGAACGTCTTCCCGCAGCCGATGACCGGACACACCTTGACGGCACTGCCGTAGTGGAACTGCATGTGCTTCTCCAGCTTGTTGTTGCTCGGGAAAGCACACACGCAGCCCTCGACGGGGCACTTGAGCGGCTCGATGTACCCGTGGAGACGCTTGTGGCGCGACAGGTTGCCTGATGTGCTGAACCGTTTAGCGCATGTGCGGACCGGACACACATGCGGCCGTTCGCCTGTGTGCGTCTTCATGTGCTCGGCGAGCGTGTACTTGCGATTAAACCGACGGTCACACCCAGGCTCGGAGCACGCGTGGGGCGGCAGCGGCCGCAGGGGAGGCTGCGATGCCGGCGGCAACGCCGCCTTCCGCTCTGTTATCCTGCCCGAGACGTCTGTGTCCTCGCCCTTGGCTGGGTGGCAGCGCGGAGAGACGCCGGCGTGGCCGCTAATCGTGCCGGTGGGCGTGTAGTTCGTCTGCTGTGACGGGGAGTCCATGACCGAGTCCTGCGGGCGGTCGCTCGGTCGCGGCAGTTCAAACCCCGGGAGCTTGCCCTGGGCGTTCATTTCGATATTGCGGTAGCTGACCGAAAATGCGAAATGGTCGAGAGACTGAGGGAGAGGAGGGTGGAAGGTGGAGACTCAATCTCAACGAGAGGAGAGGAGGGGATAGCGGGGAGGACTGTCGACCCGCAGGACGCAGTCAACAGCTTTCAACGGTGCATGTCCAGAACTGCAGACGCCCCGAAGTGTATGGCGTTGAGTATGCCGTGGGCCCACCACATCGTGACAAGCGCCATGTGAGGCCGGCAGTCTGGCGGGGAGGGCGGCACCGGCTCATCTCCTATCCTTGGGGAACGTGTGACTCTCGAGCCTAGAGCCCTCCCTTGGGAGCCATGCGAGGGTGGTCGCGGCGCAAACAGACAAAGAAATGGCTCACCACCTGAGATCTGCGGCTACAGCGAGGGTACGGAGCGCAGATGCCACGCACGCGCGCCTGGCGAATTGACAGCGGACGGCCCCATATTCAGCACGAATCTCGACGAGCGGAACGACCGCTCCGATGCTCGGCGTGGATGCGAGGCGAGGCGGTCACGCGAAAGCGGACCGAACCGGATCGGATTGGACGCCCAAGTGCCAAGACGGATGACATTAGGGCACAAGCAAGTGTCCAACTCGGCGCGTAAAGGCAGGCAAGGCCGCCTCGCGGACAGCCACACGCGATTGACAACCGTTGCTCGAGTGTGAGCCATCAAGCGCTGTTCACCGTCCAGGGAACAGGCGCTTGACACTCGGCGTGCAATCGCGGAGGAGCACATCGCGTCAACGACCAGGCCGGTGACTGAAAGGGCGAGCAAACCGCTGACCGCCCGCCAATGCCGGTGTCAACGGAACAACAGTCCAGGCGGGACACTGCTGTGTATCATAATATGATGAATATCTGACCGCGTCGTTGGACTCCGCTGAGCAGATGACGTGTGTACGTTGTTGACTGCAATTGCAACGCGACGGCAGACGTGCGAAAGATCTCGTCGCGATTGACGGCGCCGTTTGAAAGGGAGAGCGAAGCCATTGACGGGCGGCATCGCCAGCCATGGACGTTCACCACATCGTCGACTGCTTTGTCCTCATCTCATGAGGTCGATCCGTCGTAGCGGGCAGACCCGCTGGCTGGCGATCGTGCTGCATGTTGGGGTGAATAGATGCATTGTCGAGCGGTCCAATTATTAGTACAGGCTGGTGAGGTAGGACACCCTGGACACCTGGTGAGTGGTAAGCCATGCCCTATGGCTGTGGATTGGGCATAAAGACAACCGTGAGGGCATGCTCTCTCTCTTCTTGTGTTGCGAACCGTGTCTGCATCGATGCTGCAGCGTCCACGACTTCGAGGCAATGCGATTTGAGCGCGATATAGATGAATGAGAACAAAATGGTGTCAATAAGTTAGTGCTGCTGGTCCTACTGGCCTACGACTAGTGCTGGCATCGAGCCTTACAGGGTGGACATCGGCAGCATGTCCATGGCGACGTCGGTGGTGTTGTCGTCGAGCAGATCCACGAGCGTGTCGAGCAGCTCGGGCGTCCAGACCTCGTCGTCCGAGCCGTCAAACATGGGGCCAGAGGCCAGGTCGATGTCTGTCGGCATGAAGCACGTCGACGACCACAGCAGCAGATCGTCGCAGTCGTCAACAGCGTCGCTGCTTGCTCCGAACGCCCACTGCTCGGCGCTGGTCGGGCTTCCAGTGACAGCGTGTGTCGGGTTCCCGATCTTGGAAGTGTCGGCGCTCTGGCGCGGACTGAGGCATTCCACATCGGTGTGGCCGTGGTGGTTCTTCAGGTGGCGGTTCAGATTGCCCGTCGTACTGAACGCCTTGCCGCAGCCGGCAACGGTGCAGGGCTTCACATCCGTGCTGAAGTGGAACTTCATGTGCTTCTGCAGCTTCTTGTTGCTCGGGAACGCGCACACACAGCCCTCGACGGGGCACGGCAGCGGCTCGATGTACCCGTGCAGGCGCTTGTGGCGCGACAGATTGCCGGACGTGCTGAACATCTTGCCGCACGTGCGCACGGGGCAAACGTGCTGGCCCTCACTCGAGTGCGTCTTGATGTGCTCGAGGAGGCTGAACTTGCGCACGAACTGCCGCAGGCAGCCCGGCTCCGGGCAGGCGAGCGTTGCCTGCGCCGTGCTAGCAATGTCGTGGGCGATGGCCACGGCGGACTCAACGGTGGTGATGACGGTGGCCATGGTCGGTTTGAAGAGAGCAGCAAGCCGTCGGTGTTGATGTGCTTTGGTGCTTAGTGGTAGATTGGAGAGTGAGAGCAGTGGTGGGTCTGCGTGCGGATGAGCGCGACGATGGATGAGATGGATCCATTCGCCAGGCTCGGTCTCTGTCGATACCGTGTCGACAACAATCCACAGCTCGGACCGCGCCAGCTGGGGGGCTGACGAGCGCAACACCGCCGCGGCAGCGTGTGACTTGGCAGGAAATCCGGTCGTGTTGACAAGACGCACGACTGCCAGGCGAGGGACAAGCCGCGGACCGTGCGCTCGAAAGAGTCGGCGGCCGCCCCCACGCAAATCTTGCCGAACCGAGCCCCATCATAGCCAAGTCCAGCGTATTACGCCCGACAGCGGCGGTGTCACACCGGCGAGTTCGTGAGCGCGGACGCAAAACGCAGGCCTCGTCTTTAACCAGCCGATGACCTGACGCGGTGGTGGTTGGTGAAGTTGTGGCGGAAATTGCGGACACGACCAGCTGTTTGCCCGATTTGCACTTTGGTCGAAAAGGTGGCAGAATGAAATCAGAAAACAGTTTTGAGAAAAGCTTGCTTTTTGTAAGGCATGTCCATTTTTTAGTGGACGTTACGACGCTTTTTACGAAAAGGCATCATCAGGGCAACCTGTTGACATTTGTGTTGTCAATTACCACCGCGACAAGGTTGGATTCTGCAGCAGCACCTCTGCGTCTCGGGGGAGGGCGTTCCGAGCACGATAAGCTCGTCTGGACGGTCACGCGCGTGTCCACTTCGGCGTGGATTTTCATGTGAAAGGAGTGGCATCGTGTCGTCTCCGGTGTCCGTCAGCCTCGGCGACGGGGCTCGTCGTCCTGCGAGCGGATCTTGCGGCTCCAATCTTGTGGAGAGAGCGTTATTTCGCTCCGACCGCGCCTTTTCATGGCGCAGGGCGGAACTTGACGCGCCAGCGAGCGGACCTCGTCCGCCCCATCCGCTTGGTGGGTTTGGTTTCGCATCATGTTCATGCGAGCTGCAGACCGCGCCACAGAGTGCTTGGATGCTTTGCTTCCGGCGTCGGACAGAGTCTTACGCTCGCTGCATCCACCAGCAAGCAGCTTGCATCCACCACCAAGTAGTTTGGTGCAAGCGTATCCTCGCCTGTATATTTCCACGACACGGACCCCACTCGCATCAGTGAGTCCTGCCGCGCGATCAATAGGACCTCGAGCAAGACTTCAACCTCAACGAGCGTTGCTTGACTGCCGACGCAAGCGCCACCAAGCTGTTCCAATCTCTGAGCCATTGATTGACACATTGAGCTAGCAGAGGTTGTTGTTGTTGGTTGTTCTATTCGACAGTCGATAAATAAACACCAATGCGATCAGTGTCCTAGCAGGCGGCGTCCCACGAGCACACGGGCTCGTCGCCCAAGATGATCTGGAGCGTGTCGAGCACCGCGGGGCTCCAAATGTCGTCCGTCTCGTCAACATGGGCGAACTGGAAGAAGTCACAGGCCATTGGCTCCCAGTGCGGCATCATAGCGTCGCCAGTCTGGCTGTAGTCGATGAACTGGTCGCCGCTGATGGGACTGCCGACCAACACGGACGTGACCTTGATCATGTTCTCCTGCACCTCGTGCTGGCTGTGGTGATTCTTTAGGTGGCGGTTCAGGTTGCCCGTCGTACTGAACGTC
Source organism: Phytopythium delawarense (assembly GCA_023338175.1). Classification (NCBI taxonomy): domain Eukaryota; phylum Oomycota; class Peronosporomycetes; order Pythiales; family Pythiaceae; genus Phytopythium; species Phytopythium delawarense. Next base: position 21,586 of record JAADYF010000222.1, read on the forward strand.
TTGCCACAGCCAGTCACGGGGCAGATCTTGGTGGCCGTGCCGCTGTGGAACTTCATGTGCTTCTCCAGCTTCTTGTTGCTCGGGAACGTGCACACACAGCCCTCGACGGGGCACGGCAGCGGCTCGATGTACCCGTGCAGGCGCTTGTGACGCGACAGGTTGCCGGAGGTCGTGAAGCGCTTGGCACACGTGCGGACCGGACACACGTGCGGCCGCTCGCCCGTGTGCGACTTGACGTGCTCGTCCAGCGCGTACTTGCGGGCGAAGACCCGGTTGCAGCCGGTGTGCGGGCACTTGATGACGGCCGAGGCCTCTGTGGCGATCGGCGAGGCGTACGCGGCGTTCGTGGAGTTCATCATGTTACACTCAAGTGTAGACGGTGGATCAATGGAAATTGAGAAGTGACGGCGGTGGAGCCAACGTTCGTTCGCGTGGTCTCGTTGTCCGAGGAGATATGCTGGCGGCGCTTGATCTCGGCCCTGGGAAAAAGTGGACATGGCCAGCATAGACAGACACGCCGAGCACGGAGGCAAATCGCCGGACCTCTCCGCTTCAGCGTTCGCCGATACTCTGCCGTGGAATCCGCGCAAGACATGCGGACAGCGGCTGTGCACAGCGCGTGCGCCTGGGCTGGGCCGCGCCATGTGGTGAGACCTGGAGCAACTCGAAGCGGTGAGCGGCGTGGGTAGGGTCTGCTCAGTTGTTGCCAGCATGCAGAGGCTATATTTGGGCAGTCGTGCGACACGAGCCTGCCGCCTGCTTGAGCTCAGAGTCCGCGACGCAGATGAAGTCACAGGGCGTGGCCTCGACTATGGGCATGTGAGCAACTCTTACGGTGAAGATCCGGACGAACAGTGGGCGGCCGTGTCCAGGCCGTGTGTGGCTCGGGGGCGGACGTCACACGCCTTGCTCACGAACGAATAGTGGCGCTGGCCAGCGGAAATGGACAGCGCGTCGGGTAATCCGCGACTCGGCCGGATTACCTGCACCACCCCGGATGATGGATGGCGCTTTGTTCACATCGCACAGGATTAGGGACATGCGCTGGAGTCGAGCCGTCCGTGGCTGCGTCTCTCTCTCTCGACGCATGAGCATGTGTCCGAGGTCAGGGCAGTGCACTCCATCGAGATGGGAGCAATGGCCGCAAGGTTGAAGCAGCACGAGCTAATGGACGACGATAGCGCAGCAAGGAGTGGTGGGAGGGCTTGATGCCAATAAATTACGCTTTACGAAGGCCTCTACACGATCGCGACGGGGTCGACGACCGCAGAACTGTCGTCCAGGATGAGCTCGAGCGCGTCAATCAGCTCCGGGTTCCACGTGTGCTCGAAGTGCGCGCCGGTGGAGAAGCCGATGGGAGTGAAGCACGAGCCGAGCCAAGACGCAACCGGCTCGGCGTCGTCCTCGCGGTCCGCCGCCCACTGCTCGGCGCTCGTGGGGCTGCCGACCGCGACCGCCAGCTTCTCGACGTCCTCGACCTGGTGGTGGTTCTTCAGGTGGCGGTTCAGGTTGCCCGTCGTGCTGAACGTCTTCCCGCAGCCGGGCACCGAGCACACCTTGGTGGCCGTGCCGTAGTGGAACTTCATGTGCTTCTCCAGCTTGTTGGCGCTCGGGAAGGCGCAGAGGCAGCCGTCCACGGGACACTGGAGCGGCTCGATGTACCCGTGGAGACGCTTGTGCCGCGACAGGTTGCCCGACGTGCTGAAGCGCTTGCCGCACGTGCGGACCGGACACACGTGCGGCCGCTCGCCCGTGTGGATCTTGCTGTGCTCCTCGAGCGTGTACTTGCGGTTGAACCGGCGGCCGCACCCGGGCTCGGCGCACTCGAAGACGGTCGTCTTGGGCTCCATGGCGTCGGTGGTGAATGGGGTTCAGAGCGGAGGGAGTGGAGGAATGGCTGCAGTTTGGGGAATGAGCGAACGCGGAGCGCTTTACGCCAGTCGAGCCGCGAACCGGTTGTCCGAACGGCCCACGGCCCCGCTCAACTCACTGTGAGTTTGTATGGAGAGGCGAGCTAACAGATGTCGTGAAGAGGTGCACGCGCTCGGACGGCGTGACAACGGTCGGGCCGCCAAAGCACTTGATTTCTGTAACAGACATACAAATCGCAAGACCTGCGCGTTGGACAGTGACCGCACGCCACCTGGGATATCGAGGCGTGTCCACAATGGGGGCCGCACGTGCTCTAAATCAGTAGATACAGTGTGTAATGGTGTGAAAGTAATGTTTTAACCGAATCGTCTGAACGCTCTGTTCTAAATCCGATTTTCGACCGATTTCAGGGTTTGTGGCTGGGAATTCCGCTTTCGGAAACAGCAAAACCACTCGGTGTGGGTGATCGAGGCTTCGCTTCACCGGCGGTGAATGGACGTGTGCATCCACACGCAAGGGCGGATCCTCCTTCTCTTCAGTGCGTCAGCGTCTCGAACAGAATCGTCCGTGGGCTGCAAGGGGGCGGAACGTTCCTGACGCTGGCGTCGCCGTGCTACATCGGTGGCGTGACTGTTTCTGGCCTCCTCTTGGCTTGCATTTTGCCTCTGTTCTTTCAGCAAAAACAAGCGGAGATTCGCTGAACCCATCGGCTATTATTTTTAAATCATTTCCGACACCACCGCAATTCCTCACTGCGTCAGCGCTCGGTTGCGGCCCTGCCCGACGCCGTCGATGGACCCGAGGTGGGCCACGTGGAAGCGGACAATGTCGTCGAAGAGGCTGCCGCGTCCCGAGTCGTGCTCAATGCCAGTGCCCTCTAAGGTCTCCGACAGCTCGTCTAGCACTTGGTCCGAGCTGGGCTCCGCCGCTTCCATCTTGATCCTCGCGACTGGCGCGTGGGTCATGGACCAGCTCCGGCGCAGCGGTGGATCCGACGAGCCTCCGTTCTCGGGCCGCCAGTCGTCCGGCGCATTGGGACTGCTCTTCGGAGACGCGTCGCCACTCCGGACGCTCCACGGTTCGATGGCCGCCGCCGCGTGCTCTGGGTGGTAGTTGCGCAGGTGCCGGTTGAGATTGCCCGTGGTGCTGAACGTCTTGCCGCAGCCGAGCACGGGACAGACGTGCTCCGCGCCGCCAAAGTGGAACTTCATGTGTTTCTCCATCTTGGACTCGCTCGGGAACGTGCACACGCAGCCGTCCACGGGGCACTCGAGCGGCTGGATGAACCCGTGCAGCCGCTTGTGCCGCGCGAGGTTGCCGGACGTGGTGAACCGCTTGCCGCACGAGCGCAGCGGACACACGTGCGGCTTCTCGCCCGTGTGCGTCTTCATGTGCTCGCCCAGCGTGTACTTGCGCGAGAACTGGCGGCCGCACCCGGGCTCGGGGCAGCAGTGCACACCAGCAGGCGTCGCCCCTCGATGCTCCTCCATGGACCGCGCGCGCTTGAGCATGCTGCGAGAACGTGCTGTGCTTTGTTGCACTGTGCTGTGCGGACGGGGCGGGAGGAGAGGAACTGTAGACGACGGCGGCGCGCGGCGTTTGCTGTGCGAACGATGAAGTCCCAAGTGGCGAGGCGGCGGGCGGCGGCAATTAGTCTGAGGCCGGCTAATCAATCTTCCTCCTCGCGTCCGACGCGGCGTCGTGAGTAACTTGGAGGGGGGAAGAAGGAGAGGAGACCGACCGGACGAGCGTCGACGCCATCGAGACAGCGACAGGCTGGGCGTTGGGTAGAAACCTGAGAACTGTCCACTTTTTTAGAATGAGATCGTGCTATTCTTATTTTATTCGAAGCATGTTCGTTCAGTGCTGGCAGGGCGAATTGAAGAAGTGAACATGCATTTCGATTCAACGATTCGCGCAATTCGCGTTATAATCGCTCGCGTGCTGCTCACTCTTCGCCCCTTCTGTGGACTGTAATTGGACGACACCCGCGTCGTGCTGTTCGACGCGCCGCGCTCTTCGATAAATCTCACGCGGACGTGTGACACCAGCGAGTTGAACCGTGGCTCCGTGTCCACTTCAGCATCACCATCACAGCATCAGGTCGACAAATGCCGCCCCGTCTCGTACTTCGAAACGCTCAGTTCGGGAATCATTTTAAATGTTTTATACAAGTTAGCTTGCTAACAACAGTTGTCTGAGCGGCGCAAATATAATTCTAGTTTTACGACCCGAGGCGGGTCAATGTGGCATGACAACATGGAGAATGCGCCAATATGCGCGCCGCCACCTCGCCTCCACGCCCACCGCGCCGTGCATCGTTCCCTCGCGCGCTGCCCAACACTAGCACCTTACGGCGCGAACACCACGCGGCCCCGCTGTGCGAACGGCGAGCGCCGGCCATCACCTCCCAGCGCCGGCAATGCTCTGGACAGTAACGCAAAGTGCCACCACCTGGTCCGACGTCGCAGCCAAAAGTGGACACGACGACCACCATCTCGCGCTGAACGGATGCCATTTCCGTCCTGCCTCGGGCCTTCCCGACTTCCCGCCGGCACGTCGAGGCGCCGCGGCGGCCCCTCTCACCGCGGCGCCGCCTCTGCACGCCGCTGTCACACGTCTTGTCGGCTCGCGCGGGTCTCGCGTAGAAGAGCAGCGGACCGGCCGGTCCGCTCGCCCGCTCGAGTAATGCGCGGCCTGCGATAGAGACCGTGTGTGCAGAGAGGGACGGCCGGTTGAAGCCGCACCGCCATATTGCGCAGCGGCCCGCCGGCTTGCGTCGACATCCGGAGTGTCCACCCCGCGCGGCCGTCAACAGCGCGGCGGCGACGCCCCCGCCGATTATGCGCCGCGGACGACTGCCGAGCGACTGCAATCGCTCCCGGTCGCCCATCGCGCGTCGCTTTCGTTCACCGGCCGCAGCTGCTGCGCTGTCCGCGGCGTTCAATTGCTCTTTGCGGCTGACACTACCAGCTCGACATCTACCCGGCCGATAGACTGACCAACTGCTCGCCATGCCGCTCGCGAATGCGACCGAGGGCGACAAGCCCGCGCACGTGTACTGTTGTCCGGAGGAGGGCTGCGGCCGGCGGTTCAACCGCAAGTACACCATGATCGAGCACACCAAGACGCACACGGGCGAAAAGCCGCACGTGTGCCCCGTGCGCGCGTGCGGCAAGCGCTTCAGCACGTCGGGGAACCTGTCGCGCCACAAGCGGCTGCACGCGACCATCGACCCGCTACCGTGCCCTGCACCGGGCTGCCTGAGCACCTTTGAGAGCGCCAACAAGCTCGAGAAACACATGAAGTTCCACCGCGGAGACGCCGTGCACGTGTGCGCCATCAACAACTGCGGCAAGACCTTCAGCACCACGGGCAACCTCAACCGACACATCAAGAACCACCACCAGCAGCAGCTCCAGTCGACGCGGGTCATGTCCGACAGCGACGGAGACGTCAGCATGGACCAGGAGGAGCCCCACGAGTCGTTCACCGAACTCATGGCGGCAAACCACATCAAGGGCGGCGACTTTTGTGTGGCGGACGCTCATGCCGGGCCGACGTCGGTCGAGTACACGGGCTTTTACGGCTCGGCAGAGACCTGGAGCCACGAGCAAGTGGCGGTAGACGCGCTCGCCGACATCTTCCGGGACCACGTCGCCGTGCCAAGCGATGCAGACGCGGACGTCGGGACGAGCAAAGTCAGCAGCATCCTCGACGACGTGATTAGCTTCCATGTGACTCACTTGTCGTCCTCGACGACGTGATTAGCCTCCATGTGACCCCCTTGTCGTCATTGCCATGAGCCTGGCGGTGCTGTTGATGTGTGTTTGATGTAGTTCGAGTTCCTCAGAGTATAGTTGTAATCTTAGAATCGCCTTGCGGACGCGTGAGGCTACTGGATATGATGAATGAAAGCCTGATGATGAAGTGCTCGTCCGCAATGAACCGGTGACGAAAATGCACACAGAGTCATGGTGAAGAGCACACCCTCGCTTGTCAGCGTTCATAAGTTCAACACTTTTACACACACACCGCCGCTGGGACGACCTAAAACTGGATATTGGACACGTGATAGGTGACCATGTCGTCGAACAAGTTGATGCGGCCGCCGTGCGCCATGGATTGCTGCTGCTGCTGTTGCTGCTGCTGGAGGTTGGGGTGCTGGTTCTGCTGCGGGAGCATCTGCATCGACATCTGCGGTGCCATGGGTTTAGATACGGTCGACGAGTAGTCCATGTCGTCGAACACGGACGACAGCACCTCGCTGCGGCTCGTGAAGGCGGTCGGCGTGTGCACCTGCACCGACTGGAGCGTCGGGCTTGGAACCGGCACGTCCATCCATGAGTTGGAGAACTGCGGCGGCGCGAGCGGCGGGATCATGATGGTTGTGCTGCTTTGCATGGGCGGCGCACCAAGAGCCAAGGACGGCGGCGGCGGCATCGCGTAGCCAATGTGCACAGGCTCGAGGTAGCGCGGCTGCTGGGCCGTGAGCGGTGGCGGGCGCGGGATACTCGTCAGGACACGCTTGAGTCTCGGGGGCGGTGGCGGCAACGGGCGGTGGGCGGCGTGTGGGTGGTGCTGCTTGACGTGGCGGTTGAGGTTGCCCGTGGTGCTGAACGTCTTGCCGCACGTGCCGATGGTGCACACGTGCACGGGACTGCCCAGGTGGTACTTCATGTGCTTCTCGAGCTTGTTGTCGCTCGCAAAGGTGCAGATGCAGCCGTCCACGGGGCACTCGAGCGGCTCGATGACGCCGTGCAGCCGCTTGTGGCGCGACAGGTTCCCCGACGTGCTGAAGCGCTTCTTGCACGTGCGCACGGGACACACGTGCGGCTTCTCGCCCGTGTGCGTCTTCATGTGCTCCACGAGCGTGTACTTGCGGTTGAACTGCCGCCTGCAGCCGTGCTCGGGGCAGACGTGCGCGCCGTTGGCCGACACCTTGACCGGCGACTGGCCGGCGACTGGCCGCTGGTCCGTCAGCAGCGCCGCGAGCTGGTCCGCCGCCTTCTCCAGCAAGACGACCGGCCCGTCGGAGCGTGGCGAGGCCTCCATCATGGTCTAATTGCGCGGGGGTCGCGCGGGTTTCGGAGTGCGGCGCCGAGGTGTTAGTCGACTGTCGACCGGTGGGCTCGGAGGGAGGAGGATAGGAAAGGCTGGGCCTTCAAGCTGAGCCGAGCCACCTCCGCGGTCGTATCAGTCAGTCGTCGCCGGTCCGAGCAAATCCTAAAATGATGCGGAGTTTACAGTTGCGGCCCGAAAGAAGGGCGAGACCAACGCCATCCGCGACAAGCACTGCGGACCCGAGTACTGTGAGGTTGAGGCCGAGAAGGGCATCATCAGGACCGTGGAGGTGATGATGACTGGGCCGATTGCGGATACTTTGGAGAACGGTTTTAGACAGGTTTTACATAAAAGGTAGCCTAAAACGGCGCTGCTCAGCTGCGCGAAGGTTCACTGGACGGTCTTTGCACCGATCGAGAGGGCACTGCTATATAAAAAAAACGCGGCAGCGATAAATAATGGTGGGCGGGAATTCTCTAAAGTGAATTTTGACGAATGGAAAGCAAATAAGGATAAATGTCGCCATACAAAGCTCAGGATGTTTTAGATGGCATGTCGTCGTGTGGACACTCCACTGAGAATCAGGCGCTGCGACGTCGGACCAGGTGGTGGGCCACCACTGGTGGCACCCCACGTTACAGTCCAGAGGCTCTGGAAGAGCATTGGTGGCCAGCGCGAGCCGTTCGCAAAGGGGGGCCGCGTGGTGTTCGCGCGTGGAGGACGAGTGGCAGGCAGCGTCGATGGACTGATGCACGGGGCGGTGGGCGTGAAGGCGGGGTGGCGGCGCGCATATTGGAGCATTCCCTATGTTGCCACGCATTGGGTCGCTACCAAAACTATCACATTTGCATGACACAATTCAAAAATACGAGCAATTTGTGCTACCAGATGTGATCGATTTGTGTCAAAAATATAAGATCGAGTGTCCCCAAAAAAGACACAAAATCACTAGTGTGGGCCACACCACAAAATTTGCGCTAGCCCCGACAACCAGTCATTTGCATGCACTGTGCTCTCGTGCATGCCCACGCCGTCACAAACCCTCAAAAGCCCAAGACACGATGTCGGAGCCGAGCGCTGCCTTGATCGCAGTGGCTGGGCGCACCAACAGAGCTCGCAGAAGAAAGGTTCTGCTTTTGCTTCGGCTGCGATGCATGCTATCTTCCAATCGCAATCTCGTGACTACCAATGCGTTGGTGGATCCGTCGCGTAGTGCGTGGAATGTTTTGTATCGTGCTCGGGACCGCGGTAGCTTTATTTCTGTGCTGTCAATCGATCCTGTGTCTTTTGACTACCTTCTCATACATTTCAACAAGCATTACGAGGTGAAAAGCGGCCTCGGAAAGCGTGGCCGCCCACCGAAATTCATATACACGCATGCTGTGCTCGGCTGTCTTTTGCATTTCTACACCGCTGCCGTTGAACACAAGACTTTATGTGAGCTCTTTGGTGTGCCTCCGTCAACACTCGGGCGTGTCCTCTGGAAGGCAGAGCTGGCGCTTAACGCCTGCCTCAAAGCGCTCCCAGAAGCGAGCATTTGCTTTCCGTCTAAGGAAAAGCAGCTCGAATGGGCTGCTCTGACCCAGGCGAAAGAGCCGTTAGTTGAAGGTGTGTGTGGGTTTGTTGATGGCAAGAACTACCGTGTGCAGGCCCCAACCAATTCAGACTTGCAAAACGCATTCTACAATGGTGAGCACCATCTAAAATCCTTCAATTCTCGTGACAAAATTCGCTAACTGCATTCTGTTCGTTGAATCAGGGCGCTCCACTTCACGCTGGTGACAGGCACTCTCTGCTACGGTGCGGACGGCACCGTTGTGTGGGGCCGCCATAACTGCTCAGGCTCGTGGAACGACGGCGAAATAAGGCGCCTGCTCCAAGAAAAAACTCGCCGACCCAACAGTCACAGCACCAGGAACAGGCATTGCCGCAGACTCCGCCTTCCCCCTGCTCGTCAGCGGCTGCGGCGGGGGCGGGGGCAAGATCGTGACCCCTCTCAAGGATGGCGACTTGGAGCGCGCGTCTCCTGAATGCCATGCTGCGCTCCTGGCGCTCAACAGCGCCGTTGTCGCGCTTCGTCAAGCTGCCGAGTGGGGAATGGGCTTCGCTCCTAAATGCTACCGCCAGCTCCTGTTGCCGCTGCCTTTTGACCCGCACAAGCGTCAGGTTCGACTGCAAAACATCTATCGGCTCTTCAATTATCGAGTGCGTTGCACTGGTATCAGTCAGATAAGTTCGGTTTTTCA
>JAADYF010000223.1:0-30726 GCA_023338175.1 Phytopythium delawarense
CGCGCGAGGTGCCGGTCGCATCGGGGTAGAATCTGGCGAGGGCAGAGGCCACACCATGAGCGTCGCAATGGTGGATGACGTGGAGGCGGAACTCGTACGTCGGCGTAGAGCGCTTGCACAGCCGAGCACGTCGGCCTCCACTTTCACTTGCTCGTGTGCGGTCCATGGAGAGCTGCAAAATGGTTGTGAATTGGGCCGTTGGCGCCTAAATTTTATCGATCCTGTCCATTCATGCTTTTGGGCTGTCGGAAATGACAACGATTCGGAGATAGCAAAAATGCTGGTGCCCAAAAGTCCAAGCGGACCGCCAGCGGCGGGACCTCGCAAGAGATCGGCGAGAGTCGCCGAGCGTGGGAGTGCCGCGCCGCGTGCCGCCTGCGGACTCGACTCGTTGCTTCTTCTTCGGGAGGACAACTCGCCGCGTCTTTGGACGCCAACATCGCATCAAATATTGGCACACTTTGTGTATTCGCGATCAGCGAAGCAGGTTGTGGCGAAATGCATCGTATCGGACTCGATGGTGGAGGAATTTAGCTTCGAGACCCGCGCGTCAGCACGTTCTTGATGGTCACAACCACCCGAGTCGCCGGTCGGTCCGAGTCGGGCGTCGCGATCCTGTCCAGTGCGAGCCGTCGTGTCTCCCTTCGGCTTCTTGCCGCTGCTGTCGTGCATCTTCTGGCGATGGGACTCACCATACGGCACGCACTGCGCCACCAGACCACAGCCACGCACCTATGGTTGTGGTCACCACCAAATGGTATTCATCATCACTCCGTTGACAATCGAGTTGCGCTTTGCTCTCCAGCAACCCAAGGCCTTAGGCGTTGCCTCATACGCCGGCGTCGAAGGCGACATGGACGTGCTGAGAAACAGGGCCAGACCCTCGAGCTGTTGGCGTGCAGCAGCCAGAGCTACCACGAGTTGAACAGACACAGCAGGAAGGCACGTGTCCCCATGACATCGGCCGACGGCGTCAGGAACGAGCTCGACGAGCTCTCGGTCGTGAAAGTGGACTTTGCCGAGCGGCGCTATTAGTTCTTGTAACTCGACCCCGCCGCGAGCATAATGGCGTTGAGATCGTCCTGCCGCTCTCAGAAGTCGCCTCAGCAGTCACGATTGGAGGCGTCGACCGCCTCAAAGCAACTCGGACGTCTCCCGAACGCGCGTCAAGCGTCCTTCTCTTTGAGCTCCTTGATCGACGCCATTGTCATTTGATTTGAGACTCTACCAAACCAAAGTAGACTAACTCAATAATTACAACAACAAAGCGAGGCATTCTACCCGTTCTTCATATCATTTCCTTTGTTCGCGCCATTCCTTTTCCCGCCATCCGCGACCCCTCAAGCAGCAGCCTCTCGCCATGGACATCGACGCGCTGGCCACCAAGTACGGCGGCGTCTCCCGCGCTGTAGTGACGCGCGCCAAGGAGAACCAGCGACGCGCGGCGGCGCGGGCGGCGGCGGCCGCCGGGACGGACCTGGCGAGCCCCGTGGCGAGCCTCATCGTGGCTGGACGCGCGCTGGACGAGCCGCTGGACGCCAAGCGGCTCGCCGTGCTGGCCGGCGTGAGCGCGCGCGCCGTCGCCTCGAGCGTGCAGCGGCTGCTCGTGGTCGTGGGCGCCGACTCGGTGGTGCGCACGACGCCCGCGGCGCTGTGCATCCGCTTCGGCTGCGAGGCCATCGCCGAGATCGTCGGCCGCGTCGTCGCCGAGTACAAGCGCGGCGCCGGGCTGCGCAGACCCGCGGGCAGGGACGCCGACCCCAAGGAGCCCGTGTTCGTGGCCGCGTGTCTGTACGCGTGCAGCAAGCAGGCCAGCGTGCGTGACATCCCGTCGTCGGGGAGGACGAACTACTAGCTCCAGCTCTACTAGTGCCGTCTAACGCGTGGGGTCCGTCGGCTGTGGTGCTGCGCAGCTGCGCGTGGACCGCGCCAAGCTGCTCGAGTTCGTCTGCGGCTACCCGAAGGAGTTCGACGCCATGGTATCGTCCATCGAGGTGCGGACGCGTCCACGCGCACTGCCAGGACTCGGAGGGCTAACCTCTTCGCGTGCTCCTTCGTCCCAGTCCACCTGCAAGGCCTCGCTGAGCGGCGCGATCGTGCCCAAGCGCAGAGGCCGCGCGGTCGCGGCCGGCAACGCGACCGGCGCGGCGCTCGCGGACGCCGCCGACGCTGCCAACCGGCGGTTGGCCGTCCACTCGCCGCCGCCGCCGCGCCGCTCGACCGGTGCCCACCCCTTGACGCCGTCGTCCGCGTCTCCACGGCGCGTCTCTCCGCGGCGGGTCGACCGACTGGGCCTGGGCAGTCCCAGCCCGCGCGCCAAGCGGTCGCTCGCCAATCCGTCCGGCCGCAGCCCGCGCTCCCGCATGCCGTCGGCCGACGAGTACGCGGTCTGGCGCGCGGCCGCCCTGGCGCACATGCGGCGCAAGCAGGAGATGCAGCAGCAGGCAGACGAAGAGGACAAGGAGCAGACGAGCGAGAGCGTAGCGACCGAAGCACCCGCTGCGGTGGAGACCGCGGTGTGATCCACATCGAGCAGATGAGTAATTGATCACTTCCAAGGTCTATTCTGTTGGTTGCCAGCCAGCCAGTCGGCCCCCTGCCGACCGCTCACTTGGCGTAGTACTTGGCGTGCACGTCCTCGAGCACGTCGCGGCAGGAGACGACGGCGCGCAGCTTGATGCACATGAGGAAAGCGCCGGCGAGCTTGCGGTGCAGCGAGTAGACCTCCTGCGGCGGCGGTGTGAGCCGGCCGTGCATGAAGACCTCCGTGTGCTGGCCGAGGCGCTTGGTGAGCTCGCTGCGCGCGAAGTCGAAGGGCTCACTCGAGCGGAAGGGCTCGCCCACGACCATGCCCGCGGCCTCGTGTGCGCGCAGCATGGCGGGCGCCTCGTCGCCCGTGAGGAACTTGAGCTTGAACGAGTAGTCCATCATGGTGCGCGTGTCGCCATTGGCGGCGGCCCAGACGATCTGGAAGTAGTCGTCCACGAACGCCTTGGGGTACTCGCGCGCGGCGCCGAAGTCCACGAGCCCGATCGTGTCGCTCGAGGCGTTGTACATGAAGTTGCTCCAGTTGGGGTCCGTCTGCATGAAGCGCCAGTCGAAGAGCTCGAGGATCGTGAGCTCGAGGATGCGGCGCGCGATGCGGTCGCGCACGTCCTGCGACAGGTGCACGACCTTGTCGACCGCCACGCCCGAGATGAGCTCCGTCGTGAGCACGCGCGCCGTGCACAGCTCGCGGTGCACGCGCGGCACGACGCACGCGTCCGCGAGCCCGCTGGCCAGCACGAGCGTGCGGAAGCGCTCCTGGTTGTCGGCCTCGAGCGCGTAGTTGCACTCGTCCGTGAGCTCCTGCTGGCCCACGCGGATGATCTCGTCGATGTACAGCCCGCGCGGCAGGATGTTGGTGTATGTGACGAGTCTCTTGAGGTTGAGCAGGTCGCTCTCGATGCTGTCGGCCACGCCCGGGTACTGGATCTTGACGGCCACACGCTCGCCGCTGCGCAGTGTCCCGCGGTGCACCTGCCCGATAGACGCGGCCGCGATCGGCACGTCGTCGAACTCGAGGAAGCGGTCGCGCCAGTCCTCGCCCAGCTCGGTGGCCAGCTGCTGGTGCAGCTGCGCCTTGGGCATCACGTGCGCGCTGCCACGACACGCCACGGCACCGTCAGTCTCAGCTTTTGGACCGCAACCTGGCCGGCAAGCACGAGAGGGGAGGGGGGGACTCACTTCTGACGCACGCGGTCCAGCGCCATGGCCAGCTGCGGAGGCACCATGTTCTCGTCCTGGATGCTCAGCATCTGGCCGAGCTTGAGCGCCGCGCCGCGCATGGTGCACAGCGTCTCGGCCAGCTTCTCGGCGTTGCGGTCCGACACGAGCGCCTGATACGTGCCGCCCCGGCCGCCACGACGCACCACCTCGGTCGCCGTGCCCACCGCGAGCTTGGCCGCCAGGCCGCCGAAGCCCAGGATGCGCGCGAGGGGCGACGACGGCACGTGCCGCTCCTGCCACTCGCGCCGCGGCGCGTCCGCCTCCGCCGGCTCCTCCGCCGGCTGGCTAGGCTCGGCCGCCGGTTCGAGCGCCGCGTTGGCCTTCAGCGCCGCCTCCAGCTCCTTGTCGGTCGTCTCCGGCCGCTTCTGCGCCGTCGCGAACGCCTCCTTCGGCGGCAGCGCCGCGTCCACGGCCGCCGGAGGGCGGGCCGGAGCCTCCGCCGCCGCGCGGACCGCGCTCTCCGCTCCGCCAGGCGCAGTCGAGCGCGTCGCGGACGCCGCGGGCTTGCTCTCCGCCCCCTGCGCGGCCTGCCCCACGGCCTGCGCCGCGTGCTCGGCCGTCTGCAGCACCAGCGGCGCCAGGCGTGAGAGCTCCGTCGCGTGTCTGGCCAGCTGCGCACCCTTGGCCGCCGCCGCCGGCGCCTGCAGCCGCGCCGCCGCCTCCGCCACTTTGCCCGCGCCCTGCAGCACGCGCAGCACGTCCTGCGACCACATGCCGCCCGCCCGGTAAACTATCTGCGCCGCGGATCCGATCCGATCCGTCCGCTGCTTCGGTCCACGTCGACGATTATGGCCCCATCGATTCGTGACAATGGAGCCGCCGAGCCGGAATGACGGTCATCTGCAGTTGCCGCCACACCCACCAAGCTCACCGGTATTCTACCGGGAAAATACCGGTTGTAACCCCAGCCAGGATGAGGAAACCGCTATACGTTTCTATCCGTTTCTATTCCACGCAAACGGCAATCAGATACAAAATCCGACTACTAACGACCTTCACTCTGTTCCCGTTTCTGGAGCGTTTAGAAATGGCAAGCGTGCTGGACCTCAGAAATACCGGTTCCACCCGGTACGCTCCACAACGTGTGCCTTTTGCCATGCGCGCTGTTCAAGTTGACAACACCGCCCTCCCTGCATCCTCCCTGCCCCCCTCCACCTCCTTCCCCGCTCCTCATCATGGCCGGTGCGTGCGTTCTGCCTGCTCTGCTGCTCTGCGTCTGCTCGCCTCTGGGCCGATGGGCCGCCCGACTCCGCGGCGACTCATTCGCTCGCTCCGCTCCTTCCGCCCGGCCGCAGACCAAGTCCGCGCGTCGCACCTGCTGATCAAGCACAGCGGCTCTCGCCGTCCCGGTAGGGCCACGGCGTTCATCCCCCGTCGTGCCGGACCAGCAGGAGACTGACGGCGGCCTTGTCCCTCTGTTCTTGCAGCCTCTCGCCTGTCGAGCAACATCACGCGCTCCAAGCAGGAGGCCATCGACACGCTGCTGCGTACGTCGCCCCTCCCCGCGGACTGTCCCCGCGTCGGTAGGGCCCTCACACGTCGTCCCTCCCCCCACCAGAGCTGCGCGCCGCCATCGTGGCCGGCCAGGCCTCGTTCGAGCAGCTCGCCACGCAGTACAGCGACTGCAACAGGTGCGCGCGGCTTGAGGGTCATTGCCCGTGCTACCTGACGGACTGACAGACTGACGGACGGACGGGCTGGTGGACGGACGAACGGACGGACGCAGCGGCACGCGCGGCGGCGACCTGGGCCCGTTCGGCCGCGGCATGATGCAGAAGCCCTTCGAGGACGCCACGTAGGGCCGCCTGCCCCGCTGCGACCACTCGGCCGGCACGAGACTCACGGGATGGTCTGTGTGTCGCCTGCAGGTTCGCGCTGCAGGTGGGCGAGCTCAGCGGCGTCGTCGACACGGACAGCGGCGTGCACATCATCCTGCGCACGGCCTAGGCCGAGCGTCCGAGGCGACCGGAGAGGCTCCAAGGCCTCTCATGAGACCGTGAAGCCCAATCACGCGGCAAGGAGCGCAGCGCGGCGTGTTTGCCCACGTTGTTTTGCATTTTGTCGTCTTGAAACACGCACCGATCGCTATAAAAAAAAGCACACGCTCTTCTCGCTCGTCCTACCTCCACGCTCCTCTCTCCACGCCTCCGCCGGCTTCTCCCGTCGCCACGGACGTCTAACTGCCGGCCGTGCTGCCGCGGCGGAAGCTGAACGACTTCATCGAGAGCCGCGAGGACGCGCGCGGCGAGCTGTTGGCCGTCGAGGCGCTCGAGAAGGTCGACTCGCGCGGCGCGCCGGCTCCGCCGGGGCTGCCCGCGCCGCTGGACGCGCTCTTGACGCGGCGCTTGTAAACGCACGTGTCCTGGTCGACGCGGATCCCCCACTGCAGGTACTCTGCGTTCGTGGCGGCCTCGAGGAACTGGTTGAGCTTGGCCACGCGCTCCTGGATGATCTTCTCGCTGAAGTTGCCGAAGAGCTGCTTGTTCGGCAGCTCCGGGATCTCCTTGCGCTTGTACCCGTTCTTGGTCTGCAGCGTTGCCGCCAGGTTGCGGAACGTCGAGTAGCGGTGCCACACGTACAGCGTGCCGCGCGTGTTGGTCTCGATCTGCAGCTTGTACTCGACGAACTGCCGCCCCTCGCGGTACGTGATGCGCGAGTCCACCACCTTGGCAGAGATGAGCGACACCTCCTGCGACCGCACCAGCTTGGTCTGCAGCTGCAGCACCTGCTGCTTCAGACGGTCGTTCTCGCGCAGCAGCTCCGCGTCCGCGTACTCGGCCACGTTGGACGACAGCGTCGCGCGCAGCCGGTCGTTCTGCGCCACCAGCTCGCGGTTCAGCTCCAGCGCCGCCTCGGCCGCCTGCTTGGCGTCGCGCGCCGCTGACTCGGCCTCCGCCACCTTGGACGCCGCCTCCGTCAGCGCGCGCAGCGTGCGCGGCGACACGGGCCCGCGCTCGTCCTTGTCGTCCTCGTCGCTCCAGTCCTCCTCCACCGGCTCCTACGTCAAAGGTCCCCTTAGTCCTCCTTCTCCTTGCGCCACACCACAACCTCCTCATGTCAAGACGTACCGGCTGCGGGTCGTGGTCGCTCCCGTCGTCCTCCTCCTCGGCCGCGGCGGCCTGCGCGGCCAGCAGGGCCTTCTGGCGCGCGCGCTCCTGCTCCTCGGCGCGCTCGCGGGCCAGCGCCTCCTCCAGCTCGCGCTGCTTCCTCCGCCGCACCTCCTCGACGAGCACGGCGAACGCGTGGCGCTGCTTGCGGCCGCGGAGCAGCGCCTGCGCCTTGATGACGCCGTAGCGCAGCGTCACGTAGCGGTGGCGCGCCAGTCCGCGGCGCGTGACGGCCTGCACACGAACAGCGGCGCGCTTCTGCTCGAGGAAGCGCTTGCGCTGCTGGTGGCCGCGCATGGTCTTCTGGATGAGGATGGCGTGGTCCTTGAGGATCACGTTGCGGCGGTCCTCGAGCTTCTGCAGCAGACCCGAGCTGAAGTAGACCTTTGTCTTGCCCACGGCGAACTTGGCGTTCTGCATGCTGGTGGCCATCTCCGGGATGAGCTCGCGCAGCAGGCCGGCCACCATCTCGGTCGCCGGCGCCGAGCGCAGCGCCGAGGGACAGATGATCTGGAAGCGCTGCTGGAACTCGACGAGCGGCAGGCGGTTTGGGAAGGCGGCGCGGCTGATGCGGATGGCGGCGATGACGCCGGCGCAGCGCAGCTGCTCGACGATCATGAGCCGGTCGAACTCGTCCGGCGCCTTGTTGGCGTTCGGCTTGATGCAGCGCACGTACTGCGACGACGTCTTGTTGATCGTCTCCATGAGCTCCGACAGCTGCTTGCGGAAGCCGCCGGCGATCGTGTTGCCGACGAGGAAGCCCTGCTGGCGGCCGTTCTTCTTGTGGTGGCCCGACCCGCCCGATCCGCGGCGGTCGGACGTGTTCGAGGCGCCGGCGACGCCGCTGGCGATCGTGGCCGGGTTGAAGACGGCCGAGATGGCCTTGGAGGCGCTGCCCGAGAGCAGCTGGACCATGTCGGGCGGCAGCGTGTCCTTGTTCTTGTCGAGGAAGCCCGTGCCCGTGTACATGACGTCTCCGGCGTAGTGGCGGATGAGGAACTGCATCTGGTTGAGGCGGCTCTTGTCGATGTTCGGGTGGTCGCTGAAGGCGTCGAGCACGCGGCTGACGAAGGTCGAGTCGGTGGCCTGCGGACGCAGCACCTCCTCGTTGAGCAGGCTGACGATGCCCATGCGGCCCTCGATGAGGTCCAGGATCGGCTGGTTGTCCTCGAACGTGACGAGGTCCAGCGGGATGCCCTCGTCCACGTACTCGGTCTGCACGACCTTGAACACGTCCGAGTTGAACTTCTGCTGCAGCTTCTCGTTGGCGTAGTTGATGCACAGCTGCTCGAAGCCGTTCGTGTCGAACGACTCGAACCCGAAGATGTCGAGCAGCCCGATGTGCGTCTCGACGTTCTTGGTCGAGCAGATGGCGCGGTTGATGCGGTGCACGAGCCAGTCAAAGAGCTGCGTGTACATGCCCTTGGCCAGCGCGTCGCGCAGGTCCGTCGCCTGCTCGGCGTTCAATGGGATCGTGTACGACTCGGACCCGGCCGTGATGGACCGCTCGAGCAGCGTGCGGGACAGCGCGCTGCGCTCCGTCTGCAGCAGGTGCGCGACGCTGTCCACCACGTGGTCGTTGGCCACGAAGGCCTTCTCGTTGTGGCCGCCGCCGGCGTCGTGCTGCTGGTCGAACTCGGCCTCGCCCAGGTTGAGGATGGCGGCCACGATTTCGAAGATGGCGCGCTGCTCGTCCGCCGTGATGCCGATGATGTCGAGCGCCTCCTGCGTCTCGCGCAGCGTCTGCGCGTCGTCCATGCCCGTCAGGTCGGCCTCGGCGCCCGTGCGCACGTACTTGTAGTCGCGCGCGGTGCCCTCGAGCCGCAGCTCGCGCTTCCTGTCCTCCGGCAGCCGGAAGACCTGGTAGAAGACGTGGTAGTTGCGCTCACCCTTGGCCTGCCCCACCACGCGGCTCTTCTCGAGCAAGTACGTCTCGCAGCGCGCGCCGACGAGCGAGCCGAGCGCGTCGAACTGCAGCTGCGCGAACTTGCCGAAGCGGCTCGAGTTGTCGTTGCGCTTGGTCTTGGCGTTGCCGAACGACTCGAGCAGCGGGTTGGAGCGCAGCACCTGGTCGATCACGAGCGTCCCGCGCTCGCCGCCGCCCGAGATGGACGCCAGATGGTTCATCATGATCTTGACCGTCTCCGTCTTGCCGGCGCCCGACTCGCCGCTCACCAGGATGCTCTGGTCCTCGCGCCCGCGCTGCATGTCCAGGTAGGCCGTGGCCGACAGCGCGAACGGGTGCGGCGCCAGCGACGCGCGCGGACGCGTCAGGTACTGCTGGTACAGGTCCGCGCCGTACAGGTCGAGCCACTGGTACGGGTTGACGGCGATGCAGATCTGCCCCGTGTACGTGTAGGGCATCTGGCGCGCGAAGCGCAGCTCGAGGTTCTTGAGCACGGCCGGCTCGTGCAGGTGGTTGAGCGTGCACATGTCCTCGACGCCCTCGGCCGCGAACGAGTTGCAGATGGGCATTGCCTCGTCCGAGACCTCGCCGGCCAGTCGCGCCACGTCCCGGACGCTCACCACCTTCTCCAGCCCGTCGTCGCGGTGGTACGACCCGTCGTCGCTCGGCTGCAGACGCACCTCGGCGCGCGTGCCGCCGTCCAGCCGCCGCACTACCACCGCGCGCTTCCACACCTGCTCCTCGTGCGGCACCCAGACCATGGCGCCGCCGTCCAGCATGCCCTCGCCCGCAGCAACGGTCTCCGTGGACGCCATGGCGATGTAGTTTACCTACCGGCGGGTGTCGGCTCGACTGGGGTGCGGCCCGACACGTTGGGCGGCCGCCGCGGAATGGGCCGGCCGGGGCCACGGGGCAGAGGCGCTCGGTCGGTGGTTTGGTTGTGGTCCCCAACCGGACGCACTGACTGGATCCCAGTATAGGAGCGGGCGAGAACCCCCCTACGGTAGGGAGCAAGGGGGCCAACCCGCACAGCCTCCCGCTCTCGTGCCCTAGCCCGCCGGATCGCCCCACCCATATAAAAACAAAGAGTCGCGCAGGAAGCGGCCGCGCCAGCTGGCGACGCGTTTCGACCAATCAGAGACCGCGAGGGGATGCGCTCGGCGTCCGCTCGTGATTCGGCTCTCCCTTGGAGCCAGCACAGGGAATATATCGCGGAAACTTACCGATTACCGGTTCATTACTCGCTGGGTTGGGCGACCGATTCGTGCATCTTGTCCACGCGCTATATTTATATATTTATACTCTCGGCCAGCGGGTTCGACACGACGGCCTTCCATGGGACCGCTTCGGTGGGCCCGAGGGACACGAGCAGTCCGTGGCGAATCCCGTCCCAGGTGCACAGTTCGCCAGAGGCTCTCGGTGCATCCCGCAGGGACAGTCTCTCTTCAACCTTCAGCCGGCGGCCCATCCAACTGCGCGCGACCCGAAACCACCTGCTTCCTGCGTCACCCGCTCCTATATAAAGCAACGGCCAAGAATCCATCTTTGCGTCTCAATGACAACCAAACCCCAAGTAAGATACAAATCGTATTTTACAGAAATCGGCACACGGATCAATTTCAGCAGGCAAAATGTCAGCGCTCTGACTCCCATTCTACCAAAATATATATTTCGTGTGGCACAACACCAAGTTGAAGTGGATGGTGTCTCCCCACGGGATCACCTCCTCCCAACCCCTTCAAGTCGCTCCTCCCACCACTCCGCTCGCTGCCAACGCGGCCGTCTCGACGCCCTCAGCACTCCGCCTCGCCCTCCACCGCCACGCCCTCGCTCACAGCACGAAGGCCTTCTCGTGCACTTGGAAGCTCGGTGCGCGCAGCGTCCGCGCGGCGTCCACGGCCTCTCGCTGCATCTCCGGCGGGCCGCTCACCCACACGGCCGCGCGCGCACCCATGCCGTAGTTCTCCTGGATCTCGCTGTGCACGGCCGCCAGCAGCGCGCGCAGGTCCGGCCGCCCGCGCTCCACCTTGAACAGCCGGGCCAGCGCCGCCCCCGGGCTCGCCGAGAGGAACGCGCGCGGCGTGCTGGGCGTCATGGGCCGCGACACGTCCTGCTCCAGGTCGTCCGACCCGTTCACGCTCCGGTACGCGCGTCCGTCGACCGCCTTAGTCCGCGCCTCGACGTACAGCGCGCCGACAGAGGCTCCCAGCGCGGCGCCACCGACCGCGGCGACCAGCAGCAGCGGCCGCTTGACGTACCAGACACTCGTAAAGGCGTAGACGGCTGTCATGGCGAGCGCGCAGCCCGCCACCGCGCCGGCGAACAGCGGCAGACCCACCAGCTCGTCGAACCGCCCGCGGAAGGCGTCGGCTGCGTCGTGGGCACTCCGCGCGGGTCTGAACCGCTCCACGCGCGGCGTGAGCGCGTCCGAGTCCGTGTCGTCGGGCTCCGTGTCGTCGTCGTCGTCGCGCGCGCCGTCCGCAGCCGTCACGTGCAACCACACGCGGCCCTTCCAGCGCGGGGATTGCCGCACGGCGTCCAGCAGCTCGCCGTGCGCGTGCATGAGCTCGGCGCCGCGGCTGGCCCAGATCACCCACACGCTCTGCGGCGCGTCTCCGTCGCCGTCTCCGTCGCCCCGCTGCACGAGCCGCTCCAGCGCGCTCAGGAACGGCGCCATGCCGCTGCCGCCCGCTACGAACACCATGTGCGGGCTCGAGGCGATGTGCGAGCCGTAGAAGCCGTCCAGGCGCACGCCGGCCAGCTCCCCGCGGCGCGCCAGCTGCAGCAGCTGCCGCGTGAACCCGCGCTGCACGCGCACGTCGAGCCACAGCGAGGTCGCCGGTTCGTCCGCGGCCGACCGGTGGCGCGGCGCGGCGCTGACGGAGAACGGGTGCCACTCGCGCCGCGCGATCGCCGGCACCTGCACGTACACGAACTGCCCCGGCCGCGGCGCGGCGGCGGCCGGGCCGAGCGCCAGCTCGAGCCGCAGCACCTTGTCCGAGAGCGAGTCGACCGAGAGCACAGCGGCGGCGCCGCGCGACCGGAGCGAGGCGACGCGGTAGACGGCGTAGAGCAGCGCGGCGGGGGCGAGCCAGAAGACGAGCGGATAGTAGTGCAGCCCGGAGAGCAGCAGGAAGGGCGCGGCGAGCGCGTGCAGCGCCGAGAAGACGCGGAAGCGGCGGCGCCGCACCGTCTCGAGCGACGCGAGTGCCAGCGCGGCCCACGTGAGCAGCGCGAGCAGCCCCGAGAAGTTGCGCGCCGAGCCGTACATCTGCTTGGGCGTGCACTCCTCCGGGTCCAGGCACGGCAGCAGCTTGCTCGCGAGCGTGCCGGCGCGGAACCACACGAGCACGTAGCCGGCGCCGTGCAGCAGCAGCAGCAGCCCGCCGGCCTGGCCGCTGAGCACGTGGTAGCGCGTGGCGCGCTCGGCCGAGAGCCCGAGCAGGCGGTGCGCAAAGGAGCCTCTGGCGAGCAGCAGCACCGAGAGCAGCAGGCAGTAGAGCGCGTTCATGCCGAGCGCGCGCGCCAGCCGGTCGCACACGCCCGCCTTGGCCAGCTTGCCGCTCTCGCGGTCGATCAGCAGCTTGCCCGCGACCAGGTTGAGCTGCACGGCCAGGAAGACAGCGCCCGAGAGCAGGTCCACGGGGTCGGCGGTCGGCAGCAACGTCCTGCGCAGCCGGTAGAGCGCCTGCAGCGGCCGCCGCGCCGCCGTCCGCGGCCGGAGTCGCAGTCCTCGCCGCCGCCTCGTCGCGCTACCGGAAGGACTCGAGGTGTCGCCCTCGCGCAGGTAGAAGGCGAGTCCGCACGCGAGGAATGGGAGCGTGACCGCGGCCGTGACCACGAGCGGCTCGACCTCCTGCTTGCCGCCCGGCAGCCGCGGCTCGAGCCACGCGAACACCGTGCGCTGGTACACGGGCCAGCGCACCCAGAGCAGCGCCAGCAGCAGCCACAGGGCGGCCGCCACCGCCCACGCCGGCCGCGCGGCCTGGGACGAGCCCGCCGCGGCCACTCCCGCGTGCTCCTTGTCGCTGGCCTCGTCGTGGGCGCTCAGCAGCGTCTCCAGGTCGGCGTCGTCCGCCTCGGGCGGCGTCGAGCGGCCGTCGGGCTCGCCGTCCGCGTGCCGCCGGCGCTGCGGGATGCTGTCCATCGGGAGGGCTCTACCTGGGGCCGCACCGCCCTACCTGCAAGTAACTTACGGCCGGTGCGCGGATGGCCGGCGGGCGGAAGGGCGGACGGCCGGTGGATCGGGGCGGAAGCGCGCGCGGCCCGGGAGCAGCGGAGACTGACGACGCAATCCGGGGCATAAGCACATTATTGATTCCGGCGGAAATGGTGCATTTCTTTGCATTTTGGCTCGGCGGTAGGGAAACCGGTGATTCACCGGTTCTTGCGGTAGGGCCTCGACCCAAAAAGGTATCCTGCCGGTGAAATTTACGTATTCTTTCGCGGTTCTCCCGAATATTCTCGGTGTTCTTTCCAAGTGAATGGCTCGCGCGAGCATTGGCTGAAAATGGAGACCCCGCGTTTTAGCCAATGATCGGTGTTCAATGGTGCGCGATCACACACAACTGAACGACGACTCTGAGAAGTGATCAAGCCATTTTCGCACCATCATGCGGTCGCGCGACGACGGCGCTGAAGTGCGGACAGCTGGCGGCCAGGAGCGGTTAAATTACTTCGCGCGCGCGACCGGATGTGGCTGCGGAATCGCGTGGCCCTGGACGCGCTCGCCCGCGTCACGCGCGCGGTCTGATTTGGTCCTGGACGCACACCGCACCGCCGAGCAAGCGTTCAGCCCGCCGCCTCGGCACCAGTATCGGACCCGCTGCGTTGTTGTTGTTGTTGTTGTTGTGTGTTGCAAATGTGCGATCCCGCGTCCGGTCATTCATCGGCCACAATCGCCGGCGAGCAGCTGTTATTGACCCGTCCCCTTGGTAAACTACATTACGTGCGACCGGCCGAAAGTGCGCCTTCTCGAAAGAGACACTGGAGGCTCCCAAGCCGTATGCGACACTTCCGGCCGACCATGACGGAAACTTTCGGTAGAGACGACGCACTCGAACGAAAGCAACCCATGCGTTTCGGGGGGCTCTGCGCGCTGATTGGTCTGATCGCCGCCACGAGCGCAGGTAAACTACATAAACTCCCTCCCTTCCCAGGCCACTGTAGAGCCAGCCGCACCCAGCCGCCGCCGGCCCGCCGGCCTGTTTGCGGGAGGGGGGCGGGCTTATTACCGGGTCGCTCGTTTTGCGTGCGTGGACTCGTCGCGGGGATCGATCGCCGCCCGCCGCCCGAGTCGCCGAGTTGTCGCCCGTCGGCCGCCACTCCAGTCTCCCCGCCGCCGGCCGCGCAGGTAAACTACTATATATCGCGGTCCGCACGCGTCCGTCCGTCCGCACGCACGCGCGCGTCCGCATCCGCATCCGCCGTCCCCGTCCGTAAACTACCGGTAAGCAACCACCACCTTCCGCGGCCATGGGGACGCCCGCGAAGCGCACGGAGCGCGTGCTGGCCGATGCCGAGGCCAAGGTGTCGCGCGCCGAGGAGTCCGCGCGCGCGTTCCAGGCGCAGCTGCAGCGCGCCGAGGCGGAGAAGCGGTCGCTGGAGGCGGAGAACGACAAGCTGCGCGCGTCCATCCTGTCGCTGGCGCTGCAGCACGCGAGCGTGGACCTGCGGCGCGAGCACGTGCAGCTGCGGCAGACGCTGGATTCGTACCAGACCAAGATCGACCAGATGCGCGAGATCTCGCTGCTGTCGGCGCGCGTGGTGGACTCGCGCATCAAGACCAAGCAGGGCCGGCAGTACGTCGAGTACAAGCTGCAGATCGAGACGGACATCCGCGGGACGCTCGTGCTGTGGCACCGCTACAGCACCTTCCTCAACCTCGCGGCCACGCTCAAGGCCAAGAACCCAACCACGGAGCACGACATCCCCGAGCTGCAGACGCAGTCGCTCACGGGCTTCTTCTCGGACCAGCTCATCGTCGACCGCATCGCCAAGCTCAACGAGTTCCTCGACGTCGTCACCAAGGCCGACGAGTTCCAGTGGGGCATACGGATAGACAAGGACACGTGCGTCTACAAGCGCAAGACCAAGCGCGGGGACCGGTCCTACTCGGCCGGATCGCGCGAGAGCATCGCATCGCTCACGCCCAGCATGCGCGACAGCATGTTCATCGGCGCCGGCTCCTCGCGCGCCTCGACCATGTCCATGGACGGCCTCTACTAGGCGCCAAGGGCTCGAGGACCGACCGGGCGACCGACAGCCGGCAATCTCCACGGCGGTAGGCATGCGGCTGGCTATATAACACTCTAACGCGCGAGCAATACACGTCCCTCTCCAGTCCAGACGGTCGTTTACGCTTACCGCTAGTCGTCCAGGTTAAGCAGGAAGGCGGCGCCCGTCATGACCCAGTAGGCCGCGCGCCGGTCCGTCGGCAGGAAGACGGCGAGCACGAAGTTGGTCGAGATGCCCGTGGTGGACAGCGTGCCCTGGCGCACGGACGTCTTGTAGATCGGGCACGGGTACTCGCCGTCGGCGGGCCGCACCACGTTGGCGGCAGGGAGGAAGTGGACGACCGACATGGGCGAGAACATCTCGCCGGCGCGCGCGTCCTCGAGCCGGCGGCGGGACGGAGACCAGCGCGCACCCTGCAGCCACAGGCCGGCCACGTAGATGCCGTCCGCGGGGCTCTGCGCCAGCTCGTCCGCGCTGTCCACGTCGAGCACGTGGAAGGTGAAGGCGAGCGAGTCGATGGCGGCCTGGTACTTGCGCGCGAAGTTCTGCAGCGTGCCCGTCATGAAGCCCTGCGGGAAGAAGAAGACGTCGAGGCGGAACACGGCCGGCTCGCCGTGCACGAGCCAGTGGCGGAAGAAGGCCACGCGCGCCAGCAGGTCGCGCACCCACGAGCCGAGCGGCTTGAGCGACGCGAAGCCCACGGCCGACCACAGCGGCGGCACGCGCGCGTTCAGGAAGGCCGTGAACATGTTGTCCAGGTCCGAGGACATGACGATCTGTCCGTGGATGGCGCGCTGCAGGTCGGCGAGCGACACGCGCATGCGGTCCAGCAGCGTGTTGAACTTGACCAGCTCCTGGCTCAGCACCGTCGCCAGCGAGTCCATCACGACCGTGTCCGTGCCCGCCACCACGCGCGTCTTGAACGTCGTCGGCCCGGCCTCGTCGGCCACCGACAGGTTGGCCGGCAGCGCCTCCTGGATCGACAACGCCACGTCCAGCACGCGCTGGTCGCTCGAGATGCCGGCGCCGCCGCTCGAGTTCTCTCGCGGCTCGAGCGACAACAGCAGCCGCGTCATGTTGGTGCTCTCGTTGCGCTCGTACGCCACGTTGGCGTTCTCGTGCATGCCGAACAGCTCCGGGCTGTCGAACACGGGCAGCGCGTCCAGGTACTTGACGACGCCCGCGTGGGTCAGCTCGGCCGGCACGCGGTACGTGCCCGAGGCGGAGAAGGCGTACTTGAGCGGCTTGGAGACCACGTCGGTCGCGTAGTAGTTGTCCAGCAGGCTCATGAGGCACCGCCGGTCCCAGTCGTCCGTCACGCGGCCGCCGTAGTTGATCTGCCCGGTCACGTAGCGCAGCGCGTCCCAGGGCACGCGCGGCTGCTGCTCGAGGAACTTGCGCAGACTCGCGAGCGACGTCTCGAGGTCCGAGTCGTTGAACTCGTAGCGGATGTTCCAGCCCAGCGGCCCGAACTTGCGCCGCTCCTGGATGACGGCGTGGAAGAAGGTGAGCCCGCACAGCAGCGGCTTCCACGCCGCGCTCTTGCGCAGCCCGTCGTCGAACTCGCCCAGCGACTCGAACGCGTCCACCACGTCCTCTGTCACGAGCGTGTTGAACGACCGGACGAGGTTGGCGCGGATGCCCTTGGGCGGCTCGTTCGTCAGCTTGATGCCGTTCTGCAGCACCGTGACGGGGAAGTAGGCCGCAGGGAAGCTCGTCAGGAACAGCCTGAACGTCGCCGTGCCCGGGTCCTCCTCCGGCTTCTGCGCCAGGCCCTCGACGATGCGCTCCAGCTTGGGCATCCACGACTTGGCCAGGTGGCAGTTCTGCAGCAGCACCCAGTCGCCAGCTCCCTGACTCGCCTCGATCAGCGCTTCGGCGCGCGGACCCTGGCCCTGGCCCAGCGAGATTACGTGCAGCCGGTCCGAGAAGCCGCGCTCACGGGCGAACCGCAGCAGCATGCCCGTCGGGTCGGCGCCTGCAGACAGCACGAAGATGCACGGTGTCTTGCGGTCCGTGTCGTTGTAGATCTCCTCCATGGCCGTGGGCGCCAGCCGCCCGAACTCGGACCCCATCTCGGCAGCGATCAGGTGCAGCACAGCCTGTGGCACCTTCTCCTCCGCGAGCGCCTTGAGCAGCAGCACGAGCTGGAACGCCGTCAGCCGCGGCGGACCGAAGCCGCCCGGCACGTTACCGCCCGTCAGGAACGCAGGGTCCGCCAGCCAGCTCTTCCACGCCGGCCACGACGCCGAGATGGACGCACACACGCCGCGGAAGCCCAAGACAGGCGACACGCCGGTGTCGTCACCTGCCTCGGCCTTCTCGTAGCCCGTGACGAGCGTCTCGAGCTCCAGCAGCAGGCTCCACTGCGCCTCCGTGATGCGGTCGGGCTGCGGGTTCTTGGTCACGGAGGACGCGTCTTGGTCCGAGGACGCGGACGCGACACCGGCGCCTCGGAGGTACAGCGACCACTCGCGCTGCGTCATCTTGCCCGAGTGCAGCAGGATCTTGCAGCAGATGAGCATCGAGAAGAGCACCTTGTGCACCTCGAAGAGGCCGCGGCAGATGTTGACGTACATGTAGCGCGTCTGGAAGGTGATGAGGCTCGCGAGCCGCGCAGGCAGATTGTCCGCCTTGGGCGCCTCGTCGAAGCAAATGTTGAACAAGCGCTGGAAGAAGGGCAGCGAGTACTGGTACATGGGGTCGATCAGCGCCAGGTTGGCCACGACGAAGTAGATGATGGAGCCGCGCGTCGCCACGCCGCGGTACGCCTCCCGGGCCCGGTTGATCTCGACCTCGGTCGCCTCCGACTCGAGCACGCGCTCCTTGATGATGCGCGACGTCGCGTTCGACGACTGCAGCGTGTCGATCAGGTCCTGGTCGTCCAGCACGTTGCCGGACGACTCGGACAGCTGCCGCAGGATGCGGTCCTCGATGTCCTTGAGCTGCTTCTTGTCCTGCGCCATGGTCACCACCAAGCGGTTCTTCTTCTCCTCGATGTCGGGTCGCTCGTGGCGCACCACGTCGCCCAACAGTTGGTCCTCCAACCCGTCCATCGTCACCGTGAAGTTGATGACCGTCACCTTGATGTACACCTCGGGCAGGTAGTGCGGGTTGGGCAGCTTTGTCGTCAAGAACAGCTTGAAGCTCGGGTCGTAGTCCACGTCCGAGTCGCCGAGCCGGATCAGCAGACGCCCGCCTTGCTTGAACACGGCCTTCTGCAGGATCGGCTCGAGCGCCGGCTCGAGGGCCTCGTCGATGTCCTCGATCAGCAGCGCCTTGCCGTTGCGGATGCACGTCTCGAGCGCGCGTAGGAGGTTCGCGTTCGTCATCTTGGTCACCTCCAGCCGCCCGCCTTGGCTATACGTCTTCTTGATCCACTTGTTGGCTTGGCCTTGCGGGTCGATCATCAGCGGCCAGCGCTCGCCGCGCGTCACGAGGATTGCGTTGTCGCTGGACGTCGAGTCCGTTGGGAGGCCGTTCAGCTGCCACTCGCGGATCTCGACAGGGCTCCCGAGCGCGCTAGACAAGCTGTAGTTGGCGGAGCACGGGATCCCGAGCTCTTGAGCGTGCGACGTCCACTTCTCCACGATCCGCTGGCGGAAAGCGCCGGTGAAAGGGCCGTAGTATGAGATAGAAGCGGCCGCGAGGAACACGTCGCCGATCTGCGCGAGGATCGACTCGCTAAGGAACGAGACCGTTTCCTTCCAACGCGCGCCTTCCACCGACAGGCCCGAGATGAGCTTCTCCGCTCGACCGAGCCGCTTCTCGGTCGTCTCGGCGTCCCGCGCGAGCTTGTCCTTCTCCTCGAGCGTGTCCCGGCACTGCTTCTCGAGCGCTGCCACGTTCTCGTTGACCACGCGCAGCTCGTCGCGCTTCTGCTGCAGCACCGCGTTGGCCTCCGCCAGCTTGGCATTCATTCGCTCGAGGTTCTCGCGCTTCGGCCCCACCTCTTTCGCCACCTTCGAGTACACGTCCATGGCATGGACCCACATGCACAGTGAGGTCGCGGCTTTGGAGACCTTGGCGACGACGTCGACGGCCATTCCTGGGTCTGCAACGACCACGCTGAGCTTCTTGAGGATGGCAGCTGGGATGTTGTCCTTGTCGTAGCTCTTGAGTCGATCCAGGAAGGCCACGTCGCTCAGCACCTTCTTGGCCGCGTCCCAGCTCTGCTTCTCGTTCAAGAGCAGGCAGACCGCGTTCATGACGGCCTCGACGGCGGCAGGCGGCTTGGCGAACGACTTGACCTCCGTGATGTCGTTCTTGGATAGGCTGTCCAACGCCTTGATAGAGTTGTTCAGGGCCGGCATTGCCACGTCCAGGTCCTTCTGCGCATCCGCCTGGACCACCGAGACCTCGGCGGCTTGCTGCGTGACGACCGCTTCGTCTTGCGACACTCTCTCGCGGACGATGGCGGCGGATTGCTGGTCCACTGACACGCGCTTGAGCAGCTCCTCGGCCTCGACGGCTTTCTGCTGGAGAATTGGCTGCAGCTTGATGAGCTCCGACTTGAGCGAGTCGACGATGCTGTTGGTCTCCTCCAGCTTCTTGACGCCCACCTCCATGCGGCTCTTGATCGTCTGGAGCACCGCGCGTTTCTCCTGGAGCATCTTGAGGTACAGGCTGATGAGGTCCAGGTAGCTTTTCGGCGTCGTGTACACGTGGCGCTGCAGCTGCGCGAAGAACTCTTCGCCCAGGTCGTTCGACGACGTGTGCACGATGGAGCACATGTCGACAAGTGCCGTTCGAACCTGCTCCGACGGTAGCGACACGTTGGCGAGCAAGCGGTCAGCGACGGACTGGAGCGCCTCGCGCGGCCAGTTCATGTACCAATCGATCGTGCAGCAGTTGATCAGTGATGGGAACGCGCGGCAGCGCACGCGCAGCGCCGACCCCACCGGTGACATGGCCAGAACGACGTGGAGGAAGTTGCGAACACGCTCGATGAACGTGGCCACGCAGTTGTCGCGCGTCTCCGGTATATCCAGAGACTTGACGACCGGCCGCATGTCGGCGATGATCCGGTCCATCTCGTCCTGCGGGAACAGATTGGGCACCTCGCCACTGTTGAGCATGTTGTTGATGTCCTCGAGGAAACTCTCTTCGACGATCTGGCTGTCCGTGAAGAGGAACACAGTGGACTGACCGCCCACGCCCGTGCTAATCATCATCTTCTTGAGGTCCTCGTGGAACTCGTTCGTGCCGTAGCCGCGTGTGATCTCGATCTGCACGCACTTGGCCTCGACCATGAACGCTCCAAGGCGCGCGAGCGACTGTTTTCCACTGCCGCCGACACCGATCAGCATCGCATTCCCGCGCGGCTGCCGCAGAATGCGAGCAAGGCGCGACAAGTGGCTCACGGCGTCCCGAAAGAACACGAGGTTCATCTTGTTGGAGAAACTCACGTTGTAGTTCTCGAGGAAGTCGTCCATGATCTTGGTCATCTTGACGATGTCGTTGCAGTATTCGTACAGAGGCATCGGTGCGCCAGGCTTGAAGAAATCACCGAACGTGAGTGGGCACGGCGAGTGGAAGAGCGTCTCAGGGCTCCAATTGCAGGAGAAGAAGCGCGAGAGCAGCGAGCACACGAGCTCTTCGTACCATTCTTGATCCGCCGTATTGTTCAGTCGATCCTGGAACACGCGCGAGACTTCGTGCACCCACAACCGGTTCATCATGTCGGCGTCGGGGCACTTCGAAGCGGTGATCATGAGAATCCCCTGGAACACCTTGGACACGTCCCGCAGGTTGAACGTGTAGTGGAACTTGCTGGGCGTCGGCAGCAGCTCGAGCGTCACGCGGTTGTAGATCTCGATGATACACGAGATCACGCCGTCCTTCATGGCCTTGACTGCGGGAGGGGACTTTTCAAGAAAGCCGCCCAAGATGGACGAGAAGATGAGTTTCAGTGAAGGCTCGCTTGCCGGATACATGCTCAGGACGTGGAAATGGCGCACGAAGCGTGGCGTGCAATGGGACCGGCCGCCGCCGGCAGGTGCCGCTGACGCAATTAGCATGGTGTCGGCGATCTCCTTCCAGAAAAGCTTGTCGCGGTCGTAGAAGCCCCCGAAGTCGAGAAACTGGCGCAACAGCTCGATCGGTGCCTGCGCACCGTACTCCTCAACGGCCGGCAAGTTGACGTCGTCCACAAAGATGATCATGCGCTTGCCCGAAACTGGTCCGAGCAGGTTCTTGCGCTTCTTCTCCAGCTTGTTCTCGATGGTCATCTGCGTCACAAGGGACGACGTCTGCGCCGAAAAGTTGATGATCATGGTCATGAAGTTTGACGATACGGGTGGAGCACCCTCTTCGCCACCTTCACCCTTGCTTCCAGGTTCACCCCCTGTCAGTTCCAGTAGCAGGTCTTGAATGGTGACAGTCTTGCCCGTGCCCGTGATACCCGTCACGTACGCGGGTGCCTTGGCAGCCGTGAGTGCGCGCAGCAAGAATGTAAACCGCACCGAGTCCGGTGTTGGCACTGTCATCTTGAAGTACGGCGTCTGTGCGCTGTAGACAAACTTGGGTACGATCTCTTGCCAGTGGCGGAACTTGCGCTGCTCCATGTCGACAAAGTAGTCGAACACGAGCCCCGAGTTGGGGATCCCAAGCTTCGCGTCGGCGGTGAGTTCCCGCAGGAAACTATCAAATTCCTCGTGCCGCTCCGCTGTCATGGACGCGCCGATGGACCAGATCAGCGAAAACATGAAGACTTTGTCAAGCAGCTCAAGCAGCTCTGCGGGCGTCATGGATGCGTATGCAGACACTTCACCGTCCTTAGTCCCGTACGCCGTCACCAACTGCCCGAAAAGCCGGCACAGACTCGTCGTGAGGTTGATGTCGACCGTCGGCACGAGCTCTTTGCACTTCTTCCTCACAAAGTGAATGCACTTGTCGACGTAGGCAGTGACATTCGCGTCAAACCGCTGGACACACTCCGGCAGCATCCCTTTCGGGAAGCTTTGCTCGATCCAAGTCTTCACGTACGGCGTCCAGCCCAAATCGGTCGCCGTCATGTAGACGACGCCGATGCGGCTCACCGTCGCAGGTGAGGCGACTGCGAGGTCCATGACTTCGAACAGCATCTTCATCTCGTACTTGAGCTTAATCCGCTCGCCGTTCGCCAGGCAAAGCGTCATGTTGTCGTCCAGCACCGTGTTCATGTTCTCGATCCAGAGCGCATCAATCGGTCCGTCAAACACCGTCCACTTCATGTCGGGCGTCTCGTCCGCCACTGCTTCGCGCATAATCGTCGACGCGAGCCCATCGTGCCACTCCTGCGTTGCTTCGTTGAACTCTCCGTACAGCTCGCCCATGGAGATGCACTTGGGATTCAGCACGCGCGTGTGCACCGTTTGATACACAGGGTTCTTGGCTCCTCTCGCACGCAGAGATGTCATCGTTGCCTGAAGCGTCCGATAGCACGACGACTTCCCCGCCCCCGTGGGCCCCACGAGTGTGCCGCCAAAGCGAACATTGAAGATATCGAAGAGCTGGATCACCTTGGTGATATAGGTCGGCACCTTCTGGAGCCCCGCCTTGGTAATTTCTTCCTCTAGCGCGGCCTGCAGCTCCCCGTAGTCATGGGGAGGGATGTACGTACCCGGGAACAGATCCAACACGATCGCGTGGAACAGTGGCAGGTCGTCCGCCAGGAACTTCGGGATGTTGCTGTCTCGAAGCGCGCGAATGAGCGTCACATCTTCGTTGATGTCCGGGTTGGCACGCTTGAGTGAACCCGCCATGACCAGCACGGACTTGACTGCTCGCAGACCGTAGTCGTAGTGCGGCTGCTGCGAGAGCTGTTCACTGCACAGAATGTACAGCTTGGACATCTTGCGTGAGAGCGTGCGCGCATCCGAGAACCCCTCCGCGAACAGCATGATCTCGGCGATCAGCGCGTAGTCGGGCACCATCATGGACACGGGTCGGAAGCACACTTTGAGGTTGTCGGGCAGCTCTGTCCGGCCGGCGTACCCCGGGTTCATGGTCACGATCACGTGGTGGTCTCTCAGCAAGATTTCAATGCCCATGAAGTTGATGTGCTCCTTGTTCTGGATGCGGCCCTCTCGCAAGATCAGCAGCTGCTGGGCGACCACTGACAGGACCTCGATATCGATGCGGTTGAACTCGTCGAGGCACGTCCAGTTGCCGGCCTGCGCCAGTCCTCGGAACAGCTTACCCATCATCTTGTAATCGATCTGATCGCTGCAATTGAACACGACACACTGGATCGCCATGGCTTTGGCGAGATCCTTGCTGCTCTCGGTCTTTCCGGTACCGGCTGGCCCCGCGGGAGCGGCACCCAGCTTCATGCCGTATGCCCCCGTGAGCGTCATCCAGCATCGATCCGTGAGTGGCGTGATCACGAGGCGAGACGTTGCTCCCATGTACTCATATCCGTACTGAATTACCGAGTCCGAGTGTTTGATCAGCACGTCGTCTGCCTGTGCGTCCCAGTAGTACCGCAGCTGCTGCTGCCAGATGAAGTTTCCGATGCTGTCAACCTTCTCCTTCCACAGTGACTCGACAATGTCGCGAGCGTGCACATCAGTTGTCACAAGTGCCACGATCACCTTGCGCTCCAGCGACGTTAAATCGCCGCGGATCTTGATGATGAGCTCGTTCAGCTCGAACAGCACGCGCGTGAACCACTTGTGCATGTCCTCCACCGGATCCGAGTCCGGCTTGGGAGTAAGAGCTTCTTCCGTGTTCCTCGCCCACGTCATTTGGGCGACGGTCGCAACCACTTGCCCGGGGTGGTCGCACACCCAGTCAGATCGTGTCTTGGTGTCGTAATCCAGCAGCCCGGCCTTCATGAGCTTGAAAATCGACTGTTTCATGCTCACCTCGAGTGCCTTCAGCCAGTCCTCGACGTTGCCACGGGCCTTGAGGTTCTTGCCCAGTGGCACGCGCTCGTTCTCGGACGAGTACATGGCGATCATGTCCACGCTGCCCGGAACGTCTCCAAAGTCGAGTTTGACAAGGTTCTCGAAGCACTTCCGCAGGTGAGGTTGCACGGCTTGCGGGTTCTTGGACTGGGCCAGGATTTCCAACAGCTCGTCGTTCGAAAGGAAGTAGAAGCGTGGGAACGCCATGCGCTTCGTCTCAAGGTAGTCTTCCAGGTTCTTCTGGATCTTGTCCAAGTGCGCATTGTGCTGCTGCAACGTCTCCTTGATGCCCGGGAAGGTGCCAGCTGTCAGCACGTGAGGGTTTTCGTTCGTTCGCCGCATGATGGTCTTCCAGGACGTGTCGACATGCGAGAATATCTTGGACGCGTCCGGCAACTGCCGCTGGATATCAGGCGCCGAGAAAATGTTCTCGAGGTACATCCAGTTCTTTTGGACGAGCAGCCACTCATCCAGTGTCTCCTGTAAAGTCACGAGCTTCTTGCGCCACGACTCGACCTCTTCCTGGATGGCCCCGATGAAGCGTGACCCCATGATGGTGCTGATCGTCACGATTGAGTCATCCAGCTTGGCTGTGACATCCTCCACGCTGCCCAGCACGAACACGTCCTTGGATTCCTTGTAAGGTTTGACCTCGAACTCCGTTGTGGCCCACACATCCGTCACCTTCTTCAGCATTTCTTCCAGCACCGCCTCCTGCTGAGCCGAGACAGCGATGGCACTGATAGCCTCACCGTGCTTCATCACGTTCTTCTCAATGAGTGCACCCAGCGTGATGTTCTTCTCGCCCTTCATCTGAAAGCCCAGGATCTGGTGAACCTGGCTCCAGTGCCGGTCTTTGAGCGCCGAAGACCGCAAGTCCGTCACGACGGGCAGTGCCAACTTGAACTTGTCGACCTCGCGCTGCAGGAGATCGGCCGCTTCATTCCCTGGCAACGCCTTCTGCGCCTGGTACGCCACTTTCACGTACATTTGCACCTGTTTGCTGATCGCTGCAACATCGATATCGTCAAAGGCGGTTTCCGAATACGTGGTGGTGAGGCCTTGCCACTCATTCAGTCCGCCCCAGAGCTTCATTTTCAGATCGAAGTTCCCCATGACCTCGTTCAGCTCGTTGAACTCGCTCACAGGCTGCTTGAGCTGCGTCTGGTACATCGCCAGAGTCTTGGACTCCTCCACCAGCTGATTGAGCGCCTCCTCTTGGCTTTTAAGAAACGCCAGCGCTTCGCTCATGGGCGTGCGGACGGTCGTCAGCTTTGGGTGGTCCAACTTCTCACTGAGAAGCATGACGTTACGGTTCAGCGGCGTGATGCTGTCAAGAATCACCTGCGAGAACCGCACGGTGTCGGCATCCACCTCGCCCTCAAACTTGGTCACGGTGCCCTCGAGACTTAGAACGCCTTCCTTCATGAGGATGATGTCTTCCTTCAGGTCATCTGGCACGCGCCACTCGTAGTTGTCCATGAGGATGCCCATCTCGTACACGCGGCGGTACCGGTTGCGCAGCTCCGGGAGCATCGCACTCACTTTCTCCATGTGCACGACCTTCTTTACGAAGCTGTCGGGCGAGGATGGGGAGGAGAACGCAATCGGAGACAGCTCGCTGATCTTCTCCAACAGTGCCGTGCTTGTGCGCT
Organism: Phytopythium delawarense; assembly: GCA_023338175.1. Taxonomy (NCBI): domain Eukaryota; phylum Oomycota; class Peronosporomycetes; order Pythiales; family Pythiaceae; genus Phytopythium; species Phytopythium delawarense. Next base: position 25,565 of record JAADYF010000223.1, read on the forward strand.
TCATCAGCTTGGGGATCAGTGTCCTGATACCGAGCACGCACTTCTCTGGGTTTGGCAAAAGATGTCCTTTGAACTGAGCAGAGTCGACGCGAAAGATGCCGACAGTGGCAGCGTCGGGGATCTCCTGGAACGATTGGCCCTGCGACTTGTACTTCTCGATCGATTCCGAGAAGAGCTCGAGCGGTGCGTTTTCGTACGTTTCCGTCATCCGAGTCGCCTGCCCTTCGTTCTCCGAGTAGATCTGGTGGTACGGCGCGAAGATTTCCATGTAGTCCTCGACAGCTTCGAACGCCTCGTCAAGCGCGACAAAGATGTCGTTGGTGAGCATGCTGAACTTGACGTCTTCGTTCAAGATGAGCGCGACGTTGAGCTGCTCGACGGACCACACATTCTTGCCCTCATCTTCCGCGCTCGCCGTTGTATAGGGTGCCAGCGACTCGTGTCCTAGGTGCCGCGCTGGAGTCTCGACCATGCGCAGCGCCTCTTTAAGCGCGCTTTGAAGCGCTGCGTTCCACGCGTCGTGGCTCGGGACGGCATTCATGGCCCCGCTGCCCCCATCCATCTCGACCTCGACCGCGAAGATCGGGGTAAACACCGCGGGTACCGCGTTTTGGTTTGCAGATGTCTTCGTCGCAGGTTTAGTCCCGTTCGACCCACCCTTATAGCCACTAACCCCACTGTTGAGCTGCTTTGATGCAGAAACTCCTGACGTGCTCTCCGCTGTCGTCTGTCCACCTGGAGCACTTCCTGTTGCCGCGGTGGCTGCAGCCAGCTGGGCCTTGCCCGCCTTCAAAATGTCGTTCAGTCTCTGAAATGAGCGAACGGTCAGTTGAATCGTAGCGTCGATGGTCAAAAAGTCTGCGAGACGCAAGAAGTTGGTGAGGACGCGGCACTGCTTGCGAAGGGCTGCACGCTCCATGAAGGTCATCTTGTGGTCCGCCGAGATCTTGTTGGCCTCCAGGAATCCGTCGATCACGTCGTCGCACGCGCGCACGCACATTTTGAGCGACTTGGCCGAGAACTGCGCCAGCTGCTCCGTCACGACACTCCGGGAGCGGGCCTGCTCCAGCGCGAACTCCTTGAGCGTGTACGTCTTCTTGGAGCTGAAGCTGATAATCTCGAGGTTCGCAACTTCAAGGCACAGCGCACGGAGGCCCAGCAGCGTCCGCTGTAGACTCGGCGCGAGTAGAAAAAGCCGTTCGTTGAGTGCTTTCTTGGCGTTGCGGGTCTTGGACGTTCGCACCGTTTGCTTCCACATGTTGAAGTTCTTCCACAGCTTGTACTTCTGGAAGAACGGGATCGCCAACATCTGCATGAAGCGCGTGTACTCGAGTTCCCATTTCGCGAGCGGCCAGAACTCCGAGTACTCGCTCGTAAAGTGCGTCACGCCCTCCATGCTCATCGTAAAGTAGTTGGAGCGATCCACCTCAAAGTGCTCGACCACCTCCAGGTCGTACATGACGAGGTCGGTGTTGGACTTCTTGCGTAGGTACAAAAAGTTGCCGGACTTGAACTCGTGGACGTAGCGCGGGTCCAGGTTCAGCGACGCAGTGAATGAGATCGATGCGGGCGATGACCCTTCTGATGACGCGCGTCCGTTCTTGAGCCTACTCCTGGAGGCCTTTGTCGGGGAATGAACACTCAAGTGGCGAGAGTTTGGAAGTGAGGCGTCTTCGTCACGCTCCTCCGAAACCGAGACCGGCGCGGCATCCCGGAAGCTGACAGTGCTAGCCGAATGCCGGTTTTTCTCCAGCACCTTGCGCGTTCGCTCTGACGCCTGCAGCAGCGGTACGTTGGACGCCAGTTAATGCGAGAAGTACACACCTGGCGCAGTGTCGCCATCGTACATACCTGAAGCAAGCTCGGGTGCATCACGCCAACTGGGAAACTCGCGACACTAGAATATGATCCAAGAGTGCCCGTAATACTCGCAGATACCGCAGACAGAGAGGGCTGATGGTACGAGGTTCCTCGCGATGGTGGCTCACTTTCGAGTGCTGCCGCCTGCAGGCTCACGCCACTCACGTTCTTCTTCATTCCCGACTGGAACTTTGGCCTGAGCACTCCCCCGCCTGCTGCCGAGGATGATGCCGCCCCATTCGAGCACTTTCCCGGCGAGAGCACGCCCTTGGACGGGCTAGCTGGGCTTGCCATTGGGCCTAGCTGCGGCTCGTAGAGGCGCTGCAGGATGTGGCTTGCCTGCGGACCGAGAGACACGCCTCGGCGCTTGGCGCCATCGCGCGAGGCGCCCACGTCGCTCCCATCCATCTTCAGACTCCGGGCTCGTCTTGGTCCCCGACCGCCCACGGTCACTCGGCAATCTTGCGGCGGTGTGGCGCAAAGGCGGACGACGTTTCACCACTGGAAGGCATCGGTCCGATCACAAAGGGGCGGGATCATAACGGCAACGGATGAAGCGACGCACCACTGTCGGCATCCCGTACCAGGAATACACTCCGCACGCCAATGCCTCATCGGAATGAGTTGACACAAACAACAAAGCGAACCGAGCGTGCAGTCAGACAGTGGAGCGGATCTCACCGCAATCGAGAAGAGTCAAGTCCCTCGTTTTTTCGCCCTGGTTGACAGCACAAGTATAAAGGAGTTCAATCCACCCGCCAGCATCCTGGAGACGCACACCAAGTGCGCCGTATGCCCTAGAAGTGGCCACTCTGGAGCCACGCGAGCATGTACGGCTTTGCCTCGCAGTCGGCGTCAAACTCCAGCAGATTGTCGCGGTTAAACTGGTCCGGGAAGTTGAACGCAAGCCAGCGCAAGATCTCGAGACGATTCGTTTCGTACGCGCCAGTGAAGGCTCGAGTAGAGCACCCTTCTGTTCGATGGTTGCGAAGGAATAACAGCACCTGGAAGTGACCGGCATGAGCGGCAAGGTCCATTGCATCGCTCGTACAGCCTTCGACCCGGTTTTCATGCAGCCACCGAACGACGTCGAGCTTCCCGTTCTTTGCTGCCTTGTTCATGGCATCGGCTGTGCATGCCGCCGATCGGTGTTGATGCAGCCACTGAACCACTTCAATGTGTCCATTCGCTGCCGCCTTGTCCAACGCGTGCGTTGAGCAGCCTTCCGTTCGGTTTGCATGCAGCCACTCAACCACGTCGAAGTACCCGTTCGCAGCCGCGCCGTCCATGGCCTTGAACGAGCATCCCTCAGTTCGGTGAACGTGAAGCCACTTGACCGTGTCAAGATGTCCATGCTTAGCAGCTTCGTCCATCGCGGCCGTCGTACAGCCTTCACTTCGATTACGTGATAACCACTCGACAACATCCAAGTGTCCATTCGCAGCTGCTCCATCCATCGCCAGTGCCGTGCACCCTTCAGTCTGGTTTGTATGAAGCCACTGAACCACATGGAGATGCCCTGCGGTCGCCGCGCTGTCCATGACCTCTGTGAAGACCTCTGCTGACCAATTCTCGCGGAGGAACTGGAGGATGTGGAGATAACCTCTCTTGGCTGCCAGACGCATCACGGCATCCATCCCACAATCTGCAGCCATGGACTGGCGCTCGTTCTCATGTTCATGAAGCCATCGCAGGATCTCAAGGTGGCCCCCATGAGCCGCCCAGGCGATCGCCTTTGCGGACCAGTTGAACGCCCCTGACTCGTACATCCAGTCAACAGCATCGAGATGTCCACCAAGTGCCGCGGCGTCGATACTCGCCGCACCAAAGTCGTCGCGGGTGTTGAAAGCGCGGTGTATCCACTTGAGCATGCCTAGGTCGCCCTTCTGCGCGGCGCCGCACATGACTTCGCGTGACGACACGAAGTCGAGCCACGGGAAGTTCTCGGCTTTGAGCCACCTCAGCACGTCGAGATGTCCGTTGGCTGCTGTTCTGCCCACGTCGTAGTAGTGCGTGAGGTCGGTTCGGAAGGCCTCACTGGACTGCTCTTCCTCTTCTCGCTGCTGCATCCACTTGCCGATCTCGCTCGCAAGCCACTTGGCGCATTGCAGATGACCATTGGACCCTGCAGTCTCGAGAAGATTCCTCAATGCCGGCGTGCGGCAGCCAAACACGAAGTCAGCGCACCTCGCAACCCCTTGTACCTCCACCTGCTGCGTATCACGCGGCGCGGATGGACGATGGAGCCAGCGAAGAGCCTCTAGGTGTCCGCTTTCCGCCGCCAGCCACATCTCGTGCATGTCGAACGCAACTCGTCCGTACTCGTCGTGGAGCCACTTGAGCACTTGAAGGTGTCCGTTCTTGGCGGCAGCTTCGGTGCCGTCCGTCACAACATGACCGGGTGCATATTCGGTCAGAAGCCACTTCACCGCGTCTAAGTCGCCGCGGCCAGCGGCCAGCGTCACGGATTGAGAGACCTGCCACTCGCGGTAGAATGGGTCCACCGGCGGGTCGAGACGCTCGCTCTCGTGAACGCGGCGCAGCAGAGAGGGGGGAAACCCGAAGCTGCACGCGTGCACGACGTCCCAGCCGCCGGAGCAGTCGAGGAACGAGCTCACGAGGGCAAGGACGTGGGGGAGCGACGCGGCTTTGGGGTGAGCGAGGGAGACGACGGCGACGACGCCACCGAGCGGCGGCAGCTGTTTCTTGATCACCGGCGGGTTCGAAGCTGCCGTTGGTTGAACGAGAGGAAGCGGGCGGAGCATTCCGCGTCACGGATGCGCGGAGGAATCGAAGCGAAGTGGCTGGAATGACGGAATGGATTCTCACATTCAAATGGAGCTTTCGATGAAAAGATTTGTGTGGGTCACATACTGCGTTTTAGTTGTTTTTTTGGCAGCATTTTAGGCAACAAATCGTTATTCCTTTGATTGAGACGGTATTTCGAGCTGCATGACAACATCGGCATGCTTGAGCTCTCAGTGGTGATGGCACATTAGCTCACAGGCTAGCAACGGTAAACCAACGTCCACATTCATGAACACAACCTCGGGCAACACACCACCTCCAGGATAAACAATTCACAGTTGCAGTATATTCGAGGCAACGCCGGTCGACCGCAGTCGACGCGACGCCACTTCTGCCTGACGATGCGAAATCCGATCTCGCTCTCTATCGCGCGACGAAACTCGATCGCTCTCTCCGCAGCTAACACAGCTAATACAGAGACACCCACCACGTCCGAGCCGAAGCCACCCTAGCGGCGGCGACGCTCCTCGAACTCGGCCAGCACCTCCTCGGCC
>JAADYF010000224.1:0-30714 GCA_023338175.1 Phytopythium delawarense
GCGTGTGGCAGGCGCCAATAACAGCGGCGCAAGGATCACCGAGCGTCCGTGATTGGCAGCCGGAGCAGAGCACAGACGCCGGAGAGATCGGAGGAAATGGTTTGGGGAAGGCGTCTGTAGCGAGCGGCACAGAGACGCATCCCCCCGCGTTTGTGTCGGGAGGTATGCGTTGAAGTGGCCTGGTGCACACACACCACCCGAAAGAGTGGCATTAACAGTCAGTACTCTTGATATTGTAAAATCAGTACTTTGAATAAATACACGCAATAATTGATCAAATATCGTTTAATATTGTGTATCAATCCAATATTTGAATTATGTAGGTAACCGGCAATAATTGATGATCGGTCATTCAGCTCCTGCGCGAGTTGCAGGGCATTTGCTCCTACGCGAGTTCAAGGCTCTGGGTCGGACAGGACTCGGTCGATTGATGCGAGTTGCTTGGGAGGCCTCCACGCCGCATGTTGGCGCTGGGTGGATCGACAAGTGGAAGTTTTTCCTCACTCCAGCGCTTCAACGTCATGGACGGGAGACAAGAGCAATGTCAGCACCAAACGGATTGATGGATGGATTCTCGAAAAGCACCAACGCGCCTTACACCCGCTGCGATCGATGTGCATCTACGAGCAGCCCGAGCCGCCGGCGATGGTGTAGCACGAGGTGGACGGGAAGATGCTCATGACGTTCGTGATAACCGTCCAGAGGAACAAGAAGGCCAGCACGACCACCACGGCGACGCCGATGGGCTTGCTCTTGCCGCCGGTGCGGCGCAGCTCCTGGCACTCGGCCTTCTGCCGCGGCAGCAGCACCACAAACACGAGCGCGAAGATCTTGAACGCGTACGCGATGATGTACGCGTACGTCACCTGCCAGCGCACATGCGAGTCGTCGACCTGGATGTCACTGGTCGCGATGTCAAAGTGCGCGTCAATGTTCTTGGTGATGACCGTGGCGAACGGCGAGGCGAGCGACGAGACGGCGACGACCAGGCCGTAGAACGTGGCCTCGCTGCCCTCGTCGACGATCTCCACCATGCAGTAGGTCGCCACGACGAAGGCAAAGTTGCTCGGGATCTCGTCAAGCAGCGGGAAGCCGAGCCAGAACCACTGGTTGCGCACTACGTCCCAAACCGTGAGGAACGTCGGGATGATGTCGACGGCAATCACGGCGACTTGACACCAGACGATCATGGACCGCCAGCTCCAGTTGAGACCGTACTTGGCAACGAAGGTGAGCACTGCCATGCTGATCGCACTGCTGCAGATCGAGATGACGTTGCTCGTGATCGGCTCGACGCCTGCCCAAACGCTCGCGATGGGCGAAGCCGCCGTCACCGACACGTACGAGCACATGTTCATGAAGAAGCGGAACGCCAGGATCTGGTACACAACGCGCGTCTGGATCAGGGCGAACAGGTGGGCGGCCTCTTTGCGCATCGATCGGCGCTCGGCGCGCTCCTCCTCAATGAAGAACGCGGCAGTGGCTCCAGTCCCGAGCGTCACGACGGCGCAGATGATCATGACAGCATTGACACCGATCGAGTGTTCAAAGCTGCCTCCAAAGTCCTTCGAGTTGAGCCCGAACGCCATGATAACCGACGCGACGACGCCACCAGCATCGCGAGCGACCCAGATGAGCGTTTGAAGCTTGCCGCGGATGTTCTCGGGCTCGCGCTGCGAGATCTCGACCACGACACCACCAACAGCAGTTCCAGAGATGACCACTCCGATGTTCGCGATGATCATGAGCACGACCCACTTGGCGCCGCTGTCCGGAGCGCCGTAGTTGATCTGCGCGAGCTGCTCCTGCGTCAGCTCTTCCGTCGAGAGATAGACCCAGTCGTACTCGGGGTAGTATGGGTCGCCCACCGACATGCATGCCATCGCGATGCAGCAAATAGCGCACACCGTCGAGCCGAGCACCATGTAGGGGCGGCGGCGGAAGCCCACGATGGGCAAGCAGTCACTGAGGATGCCGAAGAAGAGCTTGAGCGTGTACGGCAACGTAATGAGGACGTAGGCGGACGCCGTCACGTAGCCCGACATGCGCAGGTAGTTGTTCAGGAACGGGTACACCAGCTTGTACATGACGCTGTAGATGAGGCCGTTGCCGAAGTATTGCGCCAGGACTGCCATGTAGCTCTTGCTCCACACGACAGGAGCCGGGCCGGCTCGGAGCGCGCCATTCTCGAGCTCTTTGCTCGGAACTCCTGGCGACTTGACCTGGCTGTAGACTTCTGCATCCGGCGTCTTCGGTTGACCCGTTGGCTCCTTGGTGAAGCTGAAGGCGGAGGCTCGCTCGAGGATCTCAGTCGGGGTGTGCGCCATGGTGAAAGTTGCCAAGTGAGCAAGGGATACGAGGACGAGGCTTGGAGGCGCAGAGTTTGTCAGTCCGAATTGGAAACAGCAGATCCTGCTTAATCTCTCCTTGCGCCTGGAGATGGCTGCAGGAGAGGGATAACGCTGACGCGTGAGCATGGCTGTGACGTTAGGCTTGGCGTGTGGCGCCTGCCAATAGCCGAAGGGCTCTGCTCCACTCACCCTCGCGATTGGCGGCTCGACACCTCAGGCACAAACTTGGCCAGTCACCGGGAAGAGATGACGTCTTGCGCGCTACTCTCGCACGCTCAACCTGCTCCCGCACCGTCCACGACGCCCTCGTGTATGTTGAAGCGACTGGTCTATCCACACTCACTTCGCTACAGTCATGGATGCAGCAAATCGCTGTCGGTCTCAGCCAAAAACACCGAAGTACCGCGCGGGAGCACCAACTCGTGGGATTCTCAAAGATGATGCCTCTGCACCTAGAGCTCACTCAACGAGCAGGTCGGCAGTTGTGCCCCGCTCACTAGATGCGCTCCATCAGAATGCAGCACGACTGGCACCGTCAGTCCACAGAGTTGTTTGTTGCTCAGCGATCGCTGCAGCCATAATATATTGATCGTGACACGGAGCAAGCAAGCAGGCCGCCCACTCGGCGCCTCATGGCCCATGCGCCGGCTTCTCGACTCCTCGGGACGACCGTTCTTTTACCGGACGCGGCCGATCCCGCCGTAGCTCTTGTCCGACTGCTGGGACGACCTGGCGCCGCCGTGGTCTCCTCCGCCCGGCTTCTTGCCACGCGGAGGCGCCGCCGCGCTCGGCTCGAGGCGTCCTCTCCAGCCGGTCGCGCTCGGCGCCGGGGCCTCGCCGCCCGCGTCTCCGTCCCGCGCCGCCCGTTGCTGCGCCATCTCCTCGGCGGCGCGCTGCGCCTGACGCTTCTTCTGGATCTCCTCGAACAGCTTCTGCTGCTTCTTCTCGACCTTGCGCAGCTTCTTGGCCTCCTTCTTGTGCTGTTTCTCCTCCTTGCGGCGCCGCTTGCGCTCCTTGGCGCTCTCCTCGGGCGCCGCGAACACGTTCTGGCCCTTGGACATGTCGAAGGCGGTCGCCAGCTCCTTGCCCTCGTACGCGTGGCCGGGCAGCCCGCGCGGCGCCTGAGCCTCGGCCTCCGAGTCGCTGAGCGCGTCCTCGCGGTCCTGCAGTTCCTTCGGCAGCTTGTACTTGAGCACGTGGTCCACGCGGATGACGCGCTCCAGCAGCCGCGCGCCGTTCAGGTTGTCCACGGCCAGCACGGTGCTGCGCTGGTCCTCGAACTTGACGAACGCGAAGCCGCGCGACTTGCCCGTCTTGGCGTCGCGCACGAGGTTCACGTCCTCGATCTCCCCGAACTGGCTCAGCACGCACAGCACGTCGCCCTCCGTGAGCTCGAACGGCAGGCCGCCCACGTACACCCAGGCCGATTCGCGGTACTTCTGGTGCCACGACGCCGCCAGCGGCACGCCCAGCGCCAGCTCGCGCTCATTGATGCGCTGGATCTCCGCCACCACGTTCATGCTTGGCTTCGAGTGGTGTCGGGTCGGGCGGCGTTCTCGACGAGCAATAATGCGAATTCGTTCAAATCCATATCTGCGGTAGAATGAAATCAAAACAATAAAGGGCAGATTAGACGAACGCTCTCGATTCTGATTCACGCGCGTCTCAGTTGCTTTAGTGGGGCGAAGTAGTAGATGGGACCTCACCCTCTTTTGGCTCATATACTCCGGGTTTGCACCGTGTATTATTACGATAATCTAAATAAAATGCTGCAATAACTTAGTTAATATTCAAATTACAGAAACAGAATGACAGCTCGGCCTGACAGGAATCGTCGCAAATGGACAAAACCCCACCCTGTTCTGTGATCTTGTCCACACTTTCACACCTTCATTCGTTAAAATTCGGCATTTTCAGGAATATCTGTCAACTTTTTACGATTTCATACAAGAACGTTGACAAAATCAGAGTACAGATTTAAAAGGATAATTTCGCTCGCATTACTGATTTAAGTATTATTTCCCTCATCGCAGTACTGATTTAAAAGGATTTTTTCCTCGTCGCTGATTGGTCCCGCGCCACGCTTCAGCTGACTAAAGAGTGGGTCACTTCGGCGCGCGACTGACACATGATGCGGTCGCGTCTGACAGCCCAAGGCGTCCGCCGTGATCCCAGCGCAGCGTCCACGTCCGTCCAATGGCGGTTGCGTCGACCGAAGATGGTGATGGGGTCGGTACCGGAGCCCGACTACCCGCGGCGAAAAAGTGTAGGTTCTGTCTGTCGGATGAGCCTCCATCGTTCGTGTCGCGCGCTCGGTGGCCATCAGGGCCTCTCTGCATGCATGCATGCGAGTCGTCTGCGCTCTGATCATCGCACTGGGACAGAGGGAATCGACTCGAGCGGCAGCCAGCGACTGGGACTGAAGGGCTGCGCAGCCGCTTTCCCATCCCCTTGCTCTCTGCAACGCACAGCCCATCGCCCGCGTTTGTCTCGACTCGAGGGTGTCGCCGTGCGACTCCAGAGCCACTCGCCGGCCCCACGGCTGCTTCTGTCCGGTGCGCTGATCGTCCCAGCACCGCCGGACGGGACCTGATTGGCACGCGGCATGCGCCACCGAGCTCGCTTCTCGCCTTGGTGTGCGCAGCGCAACGTGGCGCGACGAGCCACTGGACGTCGTGATCCGAGCAAACGAACCGCGGTGGCCTCGACAGGCCGCCAGCCAGACTCATGGGGTTTGCGCGACCGCGAACCATCGGGCCATTGCCGCTCCGCGTGCGGTCGAGAGGAAGCGTCGGCGGGTCGTGGCGTGGACGAGAACGTTCGTCTCTGATGCACCGAGGCACGGATTGATCCGCATTCCGCTCACGACGATCGCCGGACTCTTGATCAATGCTCGTCCAGTTCATTCCGATCATTCGGATCCTATCGTCCCCCTTCAAGGCAAGGTTGTCTTGTGTCGGACAAGCATAGGCAGAGAGCTGCGCAGGCAACCCGCGCGTGCCGCAGGAGCCAAAATGCATCAAGTCCCAGGAGCGTGTCTGCACCGGAGGCTGCTCGACCGTGAGCGAGGGCAGTACCCTTGCTCACGGTCGAGCAAGAGAGGCGCCTTCTCTCGTTGGCATCGCCCTCCACCACGCTTCTCCGAGGCAACGCTCATTCCCGAACGCGCACCATGCCGCACACGACACCCGGCGAGATCTTGGAGCGCGTGTCCGCCGCCAGCCTCTCCCAGGAGCAGGCTGGCCAAGGCAGCACGCCGGACCCGGCCGCTGTCTACGCCCAAGTCAAGTCGCCCGGCCTGCCACCCAAGGAGCTCGAGAATGGCGCACTGCGACCCGGACCAGCGCCAGTGGTCTGGAGCAAGTTCTACATGGCGTTCCTGATGCAGTACGTCGGCGCCGGACTCGTGTACAGCGTCATGTACAGCATGGTGTACTCGTTCCTGAACAACTACCTACGCATGTCGGGCTACGTGACGGCGTCCGCGTACGTTATCATCGCGCTGCCGTACACGCTCAAGACCTTCATCGGGGTCTTCACGGACTGCTACCCGATCTGCGGCTACCGTCGGCGTCCGTACATCCTCATCGGCTGGGTCGTCTGCACCATTTGCTGCATCGTCATGGCGTGTCTGCCCGAAGGAGACCCGTACTACCCGGTCTACGACTGGGTCTACCTCACGACGGACGATCTGACTCAGGAGCAGCTCGACCAGATTAACTATGGTGCTCCGGGCAGCGGCGCCAAGTGGGTCGTGCTCATGTTGATCGCCAACATCGGCATGGTCATCTCCTTCACGGCCGTGGGTGGCACGCTCGTCGAAGTATCTCAGCGCGAGCCTGAGAACGTCCGCGGTCAGCTCCAGACGCTCATCTGGGTCGCTCGCGACGCCGGAGGCGTCGTGGCGTCGCTACTCATGGGCTTTGGGCTCAACTCGGAGGACTACGGCGGCACCTTCTCGGGCTCCATCGGCGTGAACGCCATCATGGGCATCTGCGCCGTCGTGTCTCTCGCGACAGCCGCCACCGCGTGGTTCTTCCTCGACGAGAAGCGGTCCGAGCCCCGCTCGCTGCGTGCGGAGGTCGCCAAGCTGTTCGACCTCATCCGGCTGCGCGTCGTGTGCCAAGTGCTGGGCTTCTAGTTCTTCATGAACATGTGCTCGTACGTGTCGGTGACGGCGGCGACGCCCATCGCCAGCGTCTGGGCGACCGTCGAGCCGCTGACGAGCAACATCATCACCATCCTCGCCTACTTTGTGGGCATGGCGGCGCTCCTGATCGTGAACCAGTACGGCCTCAACTGGAGCTGGCGGTCCATGATCGTCTGGTGCCAGGTCGCGGTCGTCGTCATCGACATCATCCCGACGTTCCTCACGATCTGGGACGTGGTGCGCAACCAGTGGTTCTGGCTCGGTTTCCCGCTGCTCGAGGACATCCCGAGCTACTTCAGCTTCATCGTGTCGACCTACTGCATGGTCGAGATCGTCGACGAGGGCAACGAGGCGGCCGTCTACGGCCTGGTCGTCGCCGTCTCGTCGCTCGCCTCGCCGTTCGCCACGGTCATCACCAAGAACATTGACGCGCACTTCGATCTAGCCACGACAGACCTCCAGGTCGACGACTCGCATGTGCGCTGGCAGGTGACGTACGCATACATCATCGCGTACGCGTTCAAGCTCTTCTCGATCGTGTTCGTCGTGTGGCTGCCGCGCCAGAAGGCCGAGTGCCAGGAACTGCGTCGCACCGGCGGCAAGAGCAAGACGGTCGGCTGGATCGTGGTCGTCGTTCTCGCCTTCCTCTACGTCTGGTGCATCCTCACCAACATCATGACCATCTTCCCGTCCACCTCGTGCTACATGATCGCTGGCGGCTCGGGCTGTTCGTAGAGTGCGGCGCTCAGGACGAGACGGCGACGAGCTCAACTTGCCCTTCAAGGTCATTGGTAAAGCACAACATGAAGCCGTCTTTGATCACACACAATGGATATAGCTTAGAGGACTGCGTGGGCTTCCCCTCCTCCTTCCCTCCTGTCTGTCTACCTATCGCACGTGCCGCCGTCTCGATGACGCTTATAGGCGCACCGAGTTGGTCTCGGCGTGGATCTCCGCGTCCGGGTAGTTGCGCGAGCGCAGGAACGAGAGCGAGCGCGGCTGCTGCAACGGGTACGAGATCTCGTGCGTCCTCATCTCGCGGATGCGGTCGTCCGCCTCCTCGCTGTCAAAGTCGAACGTGGACGACATGTGGCTGACGAGCCGCGACGTCCCGCCGCGATGGCTCGAGTCGTCCAGGCTCGAGTCGTCCGACGCGAAGACGGCCTGCTGCGGCGGTTGCTGCTGCTGCTGCTGCTTCTGAAGTTGTTGTTGCTGCTGCAGGCGCAGGGACATCTGCGAAGGCACGCCCGGACGTGCGTTGGCGGCCGCGGTCTGCGCGATGCGCGTCTGCAGCTTCTGCGCCATCTCCTGCTGCTCCATCTGCAAGTCCATGGCGGCGATCACGGCCTGCTCCTCCATCGCGCGCTGCTTCTTCTTCTCCGTCTTGAGCTGGATCGCCCCGAGCTTGGTGCTCGCGCAGAAGAGGAAGAGCACGACCGTGAGGCCGGCGCAGCACGCGCAGCTGATGAAGTGCGCCAGCGCGAACGACGGCTCGAACAGGTACACGAGCACTTGCGCCACGTAGAAGACGCAGAGCGAGAGCGACCAGAAGAGCGGCCGCCGCGACGCCGGGAACATCTCGAGCGCCGACAGCCACGTGACGCTCATCAAGCTGAAACCTGCGGCGATGAACAGCATGCACACGAGCGTGTACGCGAAGCTGCTGTGCGCGTCCGAGACGGCGCCGATCACGCCGCACGTGAACGACACGAGCGACACGAACGGCAGGAACTCCTTCAGGATGGTCTTGCGACGCACATTGTCCACCAGGAAGCTGCCGAACGCGAAGCCCACGGCGGCGCACACGGAGAACTGGATGAGCCAGTTCGAGTCGCTCGCCCCCGACGCCGTGTCGCTCGCGAGCTGGCGGCGGATCAGCAGCGCGTTCGACATGAACAGGCCGAACACCGCCTGCAAGGCGAACACGAGCGCGAGGCGGAACCCGAAGTGCGACCCAGCCGAGCCCTGCGTGAGCTCGTTGTGGATCGCCGAGATGTCGGCGCTCACGTCCTGGCGACGGCGCAAGCGGATGAGCACCTCCTTGGCGTCCTGGTCGCGCTTCTGCGCTAGCAGCCACACGGGACTGTCCGGCACGAACCACAGGAGCGAGAAGAACGGGATCATGACGGGCACCGCGACGAACAGCGGGTAGAACCGCCACTGGTTCTTGGGCTTGTTGTCGAACTCGGCCTCGATAGTAGACGAGTTGATGTTGTACTCCAGCTGGGCGTGCACGTAGAAGCCGATCATGCTGCCGAGGAGGAAGATCGTGACGCTCTTGCCGCGCCAGCCCTTGGTGCAGATCTCAAAGCTGTACAGCAGGTACGTCATCGACAGCATGCCGCAGCCAGCAGCGGCGATGCAGCACGCAGTCACAACGGTCGCCATGCTCGAGACGAAGTTCAGGATGGTCGCGACCACGATCAAGATGCAGCCGATGCCCATGTTGGCCCGCCGCCCGATGAAACGCCCGATCAACCACGCGAGCATCACGCCCACCATGCTGGCGACAGCACATGCGACCTTGAGGTAGCCGTTCTTGACAAAGTCGAGAAACGACTGGTCCGCCAGGGTGTACTTGACGAAGTAGTAGAACGACCGGTTGATGAAGTTGTCGCTCGCGGCGTTCACGTAGCCCAGCGAGTAGAGGAAGCAGACCATGAAGCCGTAGATGAAGCCGCCGACGACGCCAAGCAGGATGCAGAGCGACGCCGCGACCTCCGAGCCAGAGCTGAGCGCGCGGGAGAAGCCGCCGTTGTACATCATGCGCGTCTGCAACAGCCGCATGAACGGAAGCAGCGACAGCACAATGAGCGGGATCACCAGGAACAGGCCGACGACCATGTCCATGAGGAAGCCCAGAGTCATGATGGGGCTCCACATGGCGATCTGGAGGCCGAACACGCCGTGGAGCGCCATGCCGTACTGGACGATCGTCGTGATGCCCAAAAAGATGGCCGCCGATAGCGTGAAACACTTGCGCACACTCCACCCGAACATCAGTCCGAAGAGAAGCGGGCCGAGGAGAATACCGCCGATCGAGCCGACCATGTAGATGATGCCGCGGGCTGTGAGCGACTGGAGCCGCTTGTATCTGCCCAGGCAAGCGTGGATCCGGTTGCCGAACCAAAGCACAAGCCACGTGCCACCGATGGCCGCGAGCAGCAGCGGGGTCCATGCGAGCGAAAAGTCCGTCATGAAGACGAAGTACATGGCCAGAGGGTGGCGCAGCTCACGCAGGCAGTACGTGAGGCGGCCCATGGCGCCGAGGTTCACCATCAACTCCACGTCCGCCGCCCAGAAGTCGTTCCAGCCATCCTTCGGCGGCGGCGGGGAGTTGTCGTTCGGGTTGACGGCACTCTCACTCGGGTCCTCGTCCTTGACTTGCGAGTGCATCATCCACGCGAACCAGTTGGCGATGTCCACCTTGGAGCGCTGCAGCACCAAGCCGTCCGTGTTGAAGATGAAAGGCGCGAGCAGCCAGCAGGCGCCGAGGAAAAGCACCGCGAACGACGCCAGACCGTAGCTCTGAGAGAACTTGCTGTACATGGTCAGCGACGTGATGTTGTCCGGGATGTCCGCGTCCTCGCAATCAAACGAGGCCGAGCTCGACAGCGACGCGCAGTAATCCGAGAGGGCAGTGGCGCCAATGTCAAAGTTGCCGTAGACACCGAACAGGATCATGATGCCGATGAGCTCCACTGCCTTGCGGAAGTGCGAGACGCCGTACTCCTTGAAAAAGTTCACCATGGGGTCACGCGTGATGGAGAAGCCACGACCGGTACCGCGGTACTTGGAGCCGCCACGGATGAGCGCCACATCGTAGTAGTGCGCCTTGGTGCCCGTCAGGAAGACGTAGAAGACGATACCCATGGTGGAGAGCAGCTCCACGACCCGGGCCGTGGCCTCCTTCAGCCCAAACTCGACGAACAGCGTGGCGAGCAGCGGCAGCGTGGTCAGCATACCGAACTGCAGCACGTACTGCGTCGTCATGACGCTCGACAGCGCCGTCAGACTGCCCGAGTTCATGACGGCCGTGATCGCGACTTCCTCGTGGGTCGCCACGTACAGCTTGCAGTACGCGTAGATGTACACGCACAGCACCGTCAGCGCGTTACAGATGTAGAACCCGAAGTGGCCGTACCACATCGAGTTCACACGCGGGAAGTCCAGGCTGTGCGTCAGTCGATGGCCCTCGCGACTCAAGCAACTCTCCGCGCAGCCGTTCGAGAGCTTGGCTTCGAACGCGTTGATCTGACTCAGCGTCACATCGCGTCCCTTGCCGCACTGCATGAACTCGACGTGCGTCACAAGCCCACCGCGGAGCGTCACGTTGTAGCCGCTGAACACATCTTCCGACAGGTTGATGCCCTTGCTGGCCTTCGACACGCCGCCGCACGTCATCACGAACGACTTCTCGAACACATCTGGGTGGCCGTAGTGCATGCGCGACCGCAGTGGCTTGGCAAGCACGCGCTGCGTTAGCGTCACGAACACCAGCTCCTGCAGCGTCATGAAGCGCGCGAGCGAGGACGCGCGGCCCGTGAACACGTGCTCCTTCATACCAATCACCGTCACTTCCTGGTTGCCCGTCGTCGCCGTCGCCAGGAAGTTGGGCATCTTCAGACACTCCTCGTAGTAGTGCTCCTGGTTCATGTCGATCGTCTGCAGGTACTCGCCGCGGGTGAAGACCAGTGCAACGTTCTGGTTCTCGGGCTTACCCTCACCAAGGATCGGGTTGCCGGGCAGTTCGTAGCGATACACCTCGACGATCTCATCGTTCTCCGACTTGACGAGGACGCAGTCGTAGCGGTGGATCTCGCCCGCCTCGTTCTTGATCGGGTCGACGAAGCTGACGCGCCAGCTCGGGAACTTCTTCATCAAAAAGTCGATGTCAGCGGCGCGAGGATCGCCCTTGGCCACCTGCTGCGAGTAGATCTGGCAACCCGTGATGTACGAGAACTTGAGCGCGGAGATGCGGTTCATCTCGTTCACCTTGTCTTCCGTGGTCAAGTCGGGCAGGTCGTACAGCTCGAGCCACCGAAGAAGGCGGATCGCGTCTTCGTACAGCATCATTCCCTGTACAGTGCGGGCCAGCGTCTGGCCGCGCATGGACGCCCACAGGCGAACCTGCATCGGGAACGCCTCGAGCGCATCCTCGAGGGTCGCGACGCCCATCCGCTCCAAGAAGTTGCTCCACTCTTCGGCGTGGAATGTGATCAGGTACTTCATGATCGTCAGCTGCGTGTGGCCTTTGGACTTTTCCTTCTGCTCAATCTTGGTGAACAGCGGGTTCGCGTGGACGGGATCGTTCAGCTCGTCCAGCGTGAACAGCACGGTCTCGCTGTAGTACGGCGTCATGACGGAGAATGACGGCATCGCCTCCATCGAGCTCACGCGCGGCATCTCCATCGAAAGCGAGTGCAGGAAGAATCCAATGCGGCGCTTGGCGTCTTCGCAGCGCGGCAGCGAGCTCGCGACGTCCAGACGCAGCAGGAAGAACAGGCGAGTGCAGCTCGAGATGAAGTCCTGGCGCGCAAAGCGCATCGACGTCGCCGCCGACTCCTCCGTCTTGCGGCGCTGCACCGAGAAGAATCCATTGTCGGCCGTCGCATCCGCCTTGTACAGGTTGATAAGCTGCTGGGTCTGGAACGACAAGTCCGTCGTCGCCTGCAAAAAGGAGCAGGCGTGCAGCTTGCGTGACACCGCCTCGTCGTGCAGCATCAGCTCCAAGTTCATGGCGATCGCGCGAAGACGGTCAACCACCTGCGCCACCTGCACGCGAAGCTCCATGCGCAGCTCCTCCGACGCCGACGCGACGTCGTCGATCGACGTGATCTCTTCAGGCATGTCCAGGATCACAGCCAGCAGTTCCACCATATTGTCGGCCAGCGCCGGCAAGTACGACATGTCGATCAGAGCCACAATGTCCGGAGACGTGTAGATGTACTCGAGCACGCTCAGCGCGCCGTTCTCCTCGCCCTCTCCGAGCAGCAGGTAGAAAATGTCGCGCACGAGCTCCAGCCCGTTCTTGATGCCGTCGAGCGTGTCCGCCTTGGCCAGGTTCTTGATCAGCTCGGACGTCGTCCAGTGGTTCTTCCGCGACTTGGCAGCGATCTCGATCGCCTTCCCCAGCTTACCAGCCAGCAGGAAGATCGGCTCCTGCACGCGCTCACCTTTGTTCAGGATCCGGTACTGCAGAATGACCGTCTCGCGGTCATCCAGGAGGTCGTTCAGACGGAAGTTGTCGATCACTTGGTTCCAAATGATCGCGAAGCGGAGGCGCACGTGGTCGTGGTGCTTCAGCTTGTCGGGCCCCGCGCTGTTCCGCGTCGTTGTGTTTGCGTGTCTCGCCTGCTCGGACACGACTTTCTCGTCAAAGAGCTGCGGGCCCTTGGCCATGCCGACCTTGAGCTGGCTCAGGCCCACGTAGTGGCCGATCTTCATCACCTTGCCCATGATCAGGCCCACAATCGACTGGTACAGGATGAACCAGATCTGCGTGTCGTACATGTACACGACGAACACGGGCAGCCAGAGCGCGATGATGAACATGACGTTGTGACCCGACTTGAGCACGCCGTCGTCGCCTTCGACGTCGAGGTTGTAGATCTCGATCGAGGGCGCCATCAGCGGCCGGATCATGAACTGCAGAGCGAAGAAGAACTTGCAGAACATGATGACAAACCACGAGAACGCGTACTGCATGTACGCGCTCCAGGGCTGGCCTGTGTGCCGCCCGATGAACTGGCGCTGCGTGCCGTCCAACGCGTTCAGCATGCGGATATTCCAGATCCCTTGCGGGAAGTACCCGCGGACGAATGCCGCGAAGAGCACCGGCACGCAGTACACGATCACGTAGATGAGGCCCATCGAGAGGTACGAGCCGGCCGTGCCGCCGCCAGGGATGGCGCTGCTCAACGAGCCGAAGAGCCCGCTCTCGTTCGGCGAGAAGAAGACGATGGCGAAGAGCGCGGCAAAGAACGAGTGCCACACGAGCCGGAAGAAGACGCCGACAGACATCCAGACGTCGTGGAAGAGCCGCAATCCGTACAGCCAGATCTGCAGCACGACCTTGAGGGCCTGGAAGCCGGCGATGGTGATGAAGATCGAGTAGAAGGCGTGCGCGCGGATCTTGTTCTGGCCGCTGTCGAAGATGCGGAAGAAGAAGCCGAGGCCGCCGTCGTCGTCACCCTCCGACATGTACGCGACGTACACGACGGCGACGAACGTGTGGAACATGCAGAGGAGGAAGTACCAGATGCGGAAGAAGGCCAGCAGCGGGTTGAACAGGCTGCGCTTCTCCTTGAACGTCTTGGGGTCGACGACCTCGAGCGTGGCGGCGATGTTCATCTCGTCGCAGTCGAGGCACTTGGCCATCCAGAAGAACTCGTTCACGTCGTCGTAGTTGATCGTGTCCTGGTGGTCCAGCGCGCGCTGTCCCTCTGGCGCCGTGGCCGTGCGCATCTTGGCGATCACCTTGTAGATCGGCCGCACGATGCGGTCGAGGTAGAAGCCCTGCGGGACGTCGGGCAGCGTATCCAGGTAGTCGAGCTTGCCGCCCATCGTGTGGTACAGGAAGCAGACGCACTCGGGCATGAAGCGCACGTTGCCGGCCTCTCCCCAGACGAGCAAAAAGAGCGCCAGCTCCTTCTCCATGCGCTCGGTCGTCTCCGTGTCGCCCGTCGCCACGAGCGGCTTGATGCGCAGGAACTTGCACCAGCGCACGTAGTTCTTGAAGAACTTTTGGTGCACGCGGGAGAGCGCGGCGCGCGTGACGACCTCGTCCGTGCCGGCGCCGGCGCCCGTCTTGCTCATCTCGGCGCGCACGCGCATCTGGTAGTTGGTGATCCACACGCCCAGGTTCTCCTTCTGGTTGTCCAGACTGCTCTGCTGGAAGCCGAACTTGGCCTGGAGCAGCTCGAACGGGCCCGCGAACGCCTCTTGCTGGCTGTGCACCGTCGCCATGGGCGGGCCGCCGTTACCGCCGCCCCGCGCGCCGTTCGCCGGCGAGTTGAGCGCGCGGAACGACTGCAGCTGCGACAGCGACCGCTCGCGCTCCACGTTCAGGTAGTTGGACGCCGCCTTGCGGTACATGGGGCCGCCCTGCTGCGCGCGCTGCGGCGGTTGCTGCTGATGACCCGCGCGCATCCTCTCGCCGCCCCACGGACGCCGCGCCGCTGCCCACTCCTGCTGCTCCTCTTCCTCCTCCGCGTCAAAGTCCGACTCGGTCGGGCTCTCGAGCGGCTCGTAGTGCTGCGCGGGTGCCTGGCGTGCCGGCCGCGGTCGCGTGCTGCTGCTGCTGGTGCTGCCGCCGGCCGCGCTTTCCGGAAATGGCAGGTAGAACGCGTCGGGGAACGCCGAGTGACTGATGTTGGCTATGGGGAGGGACGACACGCCCAGCCCTGCCGCCGCGAGGTATAACGATTTGAGGGTGAGCGCGGAGAGTCGGGAGGGGCGACGTGTGCCCTGCCGCCTCACGGTTGGATTGGGTTATGATTTGCGCGGCGGAAGGCGCCGGCGCGGCTTTTCTCCCCCTCAGCGCGACATCACTTGGTTTTGGTAAGGACTTGGCTACGCTGGGATATTGGATTCTTTGAGGAGCAAGCCCAAAATAAGGGTGGGCGGACGGTTGCCCCGGCTCTGCGCGGGGTCAAATCCAAAAGATCTGAGTCACAGGGACCCACTATGGTTCATACTTTACTCAAGTGAAGGAACAACGCGCGTCCGTGCCATTGACAGTCCAAGCATGGTCGCTCGAACTGGTATTGTGTACACATGCTGCCTCGCGCGCGTCAAAGATGGCTGGCACGCGTCCGCAACTACAGAATCTCCAGTCCATGGTTGTTGCGCTTCCACCACACGGAAAAACATGAGTGAGGTAGCGGTGCAAGTGTATCGCCCAATTTAATGAAAGCGTATCCACCTAAATTTGAGGCGACAGGCGCTGAGACTTTGGTCCATCCGCGTTGGGCACAAAAACATCTTGGGTTTCGTATGCCCCGCTGGAAATTCCACACCTGTCGCTTTTCTTCCCCTCCAAAATAGCAGCCTGCATACAATTTCCAAGTCTCCAGGTCTGTCGCACGGCAAAAGAGCGTCCGATAATCCAGGGACCCACACTCTCCATCTTAAAGTTGCATTACCCCCTTTACGTCGCTTTAACGTTGCTGTACCCACTCAAAAGTTGCGGCAACGCGAAAACAAACGAGCCCACGACCTCCTCGCGACTGCAACATGGGCGTCCTGTGGACATGGCTCCTGCATGAAGCGCCGCCGCTGGACGCGCGGGCGGCGGCGCCGGCCCTGACCGCGCGCGACGCGCTGGCGCTGTGCGAGGCCGGCGACCTGCTGCTGGCGCGCGAGTCGCTCGAGCACCACGCGCTGCGCCTGCGCCTGGCGCTCGCGGTCGCGCGCGACGTGGGGCGAGTGCAGCGCGGCCGCTTCCCGCAGCAGCTCGTGACGGCGCTGCCCGGTGCGTGCCTCGTGGCCCGCCACGAGAGCGTTAGCACCTCGAACTGACGGCCGTCGTGGCGCGTGTGTGCGCAGCGTGGACAAGGTGAGTGAGAAGCGGACGCGGTGGTGTCTCCGCGGCTCGTAGCCACGGACCGGAACGCCTGCTGATCCTCCTGCTGGATTCTCCTCTTCTCTCCGCGCTGACCATGGACGCCTGCAGCTGCGAGGTGCTTGTGCGACACAGCGGACACCTCCTCGTGCTGAGCGCGCGCGCGGACGGCGTCCGCTTCACGCCGTTCCTGGACCGCGTCCGCGGCGGCCACCAGGTGCAGTCCATGGGCGTGTTCGGCGCGCTCTCCTCCTGCGCTGACTCGTCCGGATGCGCGTACAGTTCGCGGTGCGAAGGTTGCAGCGCGGCGTCTCGACGGCTTTGCTGCGCGAGCTGTGCGACGAGCTCGCGCCGGTCGCACCCGTGTGCTGGCAGCAACTGCTTGATGGACAAGCCGAGGAGGCTGTAGGGCCGCAGCGCCGGCAGCAGACGCCGCCGCTAGTCGCCAGCGTGCTCACGCGCGCATTGCAGGTAGTGAGAGTTCTTGCGTCTCGGTCTCGTGCGGTGTAGAAGCCAACCTCACGCATGTCGACGCAGCTCTGGAGGACCAGCATGGCGGCGTCTGGGGTCGCTGCGCCTCCAACCGACTCTGTGATGCAGGACGTGGACGCGTCGGACGCCGTCGGCATGCTCAACGCGGCGCTGGCGGCCGCCGTGTACGAACGCCTGGGCGTGCTCTCGCCCGAGGCGTCTCGACCACCGCTGCTGCCCACATCCTTCTCGACTCGTGTCCAAGGCGCTGCTGGTGCCACGGAGGAGACGCCAGGGCTGGTGCTGACGCCGCCGGACGCGCTGGGCGATGAGATGCGGCTGGAGGTGAGCGCGGAGCAGGCCGCACCCTCGCCACCGACCGCGACGTGATGGAGACCCACGCGGAATGCACTCAAAACTGCCAGCGCGGGCGCTGCGGCTGCTATAAAGGATAAAACGAAGTAGGCCGCGCCGAGACGCCCCCCGCCGCGCTCGAGGGGGGAGGAGACGCGCGCCGGGCCTCTCATAGTCGACGGAGAGCTGCGGGGATGCAAGAGAACTAACTACCTACCAACGATAACTCGGAGACGCACTCGGGGAAGCACCCGGGAGGGCGTCTCGCGATATCAACAGGACGCCTACCCGGCCGCGTCCTTGGCCGCGTCGGTCACCGACGCGGCGGCCTGCTGCTCCAGCTGCTGCTGCTGCTGCCGAGCGAGTAGGAGTTGCTGCTGGCGCTGCTGCATCTGCTGCAGGAAGTGGCGGCGGATGTCTCCGCAGCGAGGCACCTTGCACTCGGCGTACTCCTTGGTGCACTGGCGCGCGTGCGCCGACAGCAGCCCGACGATGCGCTTGCACAGCACGCAGGGGCCGGCCAAGCGCTGCTCGCAGATGGCGCCGTGCTTGAGCATCGCCTGCATGCGCGCGCAGTTGAAGAACGTGCAGTTGGGCACCGTGCAGCTGCTCGCGTGCTCCAGCTGCACCAGGAGCTGCGGGTCGATGTTGTGGATGCGCCGCTGCTTCTTGGCCGCGTCCTCGGCGCTCGTCGCGACCGAGCCGTTGCCGTTCGTCTGACCACTCGTGTCTGATGAAGCCGCGGCTGGAGCTGGCGCTGCTGCAGAGGCCGCGCCAGAAGCTGCAGCACTGACGGCCGGAGGTGTCGACCCTGATGCTGGCAGCGAGGCAGCAGTGGTCGTGCTGGCTGCCGTCGCGCCTGCCGCGAGGACTGACGGCTGAGGCTGGCCGGGCACCGCCTGCCCAAGCTTCCGCTTGCGACCACTGCCGGACACGCCCTTCTTACCCTTAGGGTCCTTCGTGTCGGCGACCTTGGCGCGCTTGAGCTTGGAACTGCCTGGTTCCCGCGTCATCCCGGCGCTCGTGGAGGCGCCAGTCGCTGCGGAGGTCAGCGCGGCCGTCGCGTCCAATGGCTGGTCGTCCAGGCGAGGGATCGCGACGACCTTGAACGAGTGCAACGTGTGCTCGTGCTTCGTCTTGGCGTTGCAGGCGTCGCACAGGTTGAAGAGCGGGCAGATGGAGCAGTTCCAGCGGTTGCCGCTCAGCAGCGTGATTTTGCAGTTGGTGCAGTTGAACGTGAAGCCCGTCGTGCCCTGGTTGAACAGGTGGTACAAGACCATCATGGACGAGTGCTTGGCGCGCCGGATCTGGTCGAACTGGCAGTGGTTGTTCTGGCAGTAGAGCAGGAACGCCTCGCGCGTGTCGAAGATCTCGCACGGCATGATCACATCGTCGTCCACCTTGTCGCCGGCCGACACCGTGCTCTTCTCCGCGCTTTCGATCGCAGCGGGCGGACTGGAGGTGTCGCTGTCCGTCGCCTTGCTGATCTCGTCCGTCTTTTTCTCGCTCTCCGCGGGGTTCGACGTCGGCGCGTTCGAGTCGCCATCAGTCTTTGCCGCCGCGTCGCTTCCGTTCTGGTCGCCGGACGCTTCCGTCGCCGGTTCCTTCTCCTCCGCGTCACCTGCTGGTGCCTTCTCATCGCTATCTGCTTTTTTCGCCTCCTCCGTATCCGTAGTGGACTGCTGCGGGTCGACAAACTCTAGTGAGAGCTCAAACTTGACCTCCTGCAGGTCCAGCTCCGCCAGCTCCGCAGTGGCCGCCTTCTCGTTCAGCGGCAAGATCCGCGCGCTGAGATCTCTCGCCCGCTTGGCACCGTTCCCAGCGACCTCTACGCGATGCAAGAGCTGCGTCTTGTTGGCTTCGTGGCACGACGCGCAGTAGTAGTGGTGGTAATGCCGCGGAGGCGAGTTCCGCGCGCTCGACGACGACGATCGCGTCTTCTTGGCCGCTTCCAGCAACTGCGTCACCTCTGCGGGCGGCGGCAGCGTCTTGAGCTCCCAGTACCCAACATGAACAATCGGCGAGGCGCACTTGTGGCACTTCGGGTGCAGATCCACCACGAAGAAGTCGTCCTTCTGCGGCTCCAAGATCCCCTTGAGCTTCTGCATCAGCGGGTCGTTGTTCACAACCGTCTTCGAGCTGCCGTTCGCACGTCCAAGCTTCCCGCCCTTCTTCGACCGAGCCTTGCTCGCGCTGCTGCGCGTCATTGTCCCGGACGACTCCGCCGCCGCACCCTTCTTGGTCCGCTTGCTCTTGCTCTTGGCATTCACGCCCGCCTTGGACGCCGCCGCTGTCGGAGTCGCCGCCGCGCTAGGTGGATCGTCGGCCATACCGTCACTCTGCGCACTCGCATCGCTTGGCGTTGGTGACCGAGCAACCGGAGTGGTTGCGCCACTGCCCATCGCACTGTCCGGTGCTGTCGGCAACGACGTCGACGGCGGCAAGGAAGCGTTGGCCCCTGCTGATGCCGTGTCGTCGCCAGGCTTATCGCTACGCCCTCCAGCTCCCTTCTCTTCGAGCTGCTTGATCAGATCCTCAGCGAGTCGCGGCCAGTAGTCCCCTTCGAAGTACGGCAGCTCGTGCGCGGCCTTCTTCTTCAGGTAGTACTCGGCGTACAGGTTCGACATATTGATCACCAGCCCCTCCTTCTTGGCCTCTTGCAGCAGCTTCTGATACCACTGACGTAGCCGCGCCGACTTGGGGATCTTCTGGTTCTCGGGCTTGCAGAAGAAGATGTAGTCGTCGCCCTTGAGTGGCGGACACGACCAAATGTGGCACGTATGGAACCCGCGGTTCTTGCAGTCCTCCAAGAAGCCGAGCATCACGTGCTGGTGCATGAGCGTGCGCAGCTTCTTTGGCTGGAAGTAGTTGACCGAATCCAGATACGACACGTACACACGCCCCGCATTCGGGTCGAGCGAGTCCGGCCCGTATTCTTGAACGTACAGCGTGAAGATGAGCACGTCGACGCCGTCCAGCTCCTGGAAAACGCAGATGCACCGCGAGCGGTACGTCAGTTCCAGCTCCAGGCCGGCGGACAGCGCGGTGCTGTTCTTTTGAGCCTGCTTCTTCTTCTTGGTCCCTTCGCCTGACCGCTGACGCTTCAGTGACTTCGGTTGGGCCTCCGATCCAGGGTCATCAGTGGTCTTCTTCGACTTTCCGTAGTGCTCCGCCAGCAGCTTGCCCATCTTGGGCTTGATTTGGACTTGCTTGTCGACACTCAGCACCTCGCGGATCGTGATACCAAACTGTGTCTCCGACGTCGACTCCACCACGCCCGACGAAAACCCAATGCTGTCCGAGTTGCCCATCTTCCCCAAGCGAATCGCCTCTTCCTTGTGCGCCGTCGCGATCGCATTCAGCACGCGCGTTTCAATGAGCTTGGCCATCCGCGTGATCGGCAGACGGCGCGCCTTGAGACCGTTCTCGAGAGACGGCTTCACGCCATTCGCGCGCTGCTTCTTGACGCAAATGGGGCACACAAACGGCTCCTGCTCCCCGGAAATTGCGTGGTTGCGCTCGTTGAACAGCGCACAAATCTGGTGATACCACAGCTTGCACGAGTCGCACTCGACCCACGGTTCTTCGGCGACCTCGCTGTTCTTCCGCTTGACGAGCGACGACTTCTTCAGCACGCCATCGAACGGCGCTAACGGCGCGACAGCCCCGCCAGCCGCATCACCGCCCTCGGTCACCGCTGCACTCGACAGCTGAGGGAGAAGCGACATGTCGATCGGTCCATCCTTCATCTGCTTGAAGCAACTGGAGCACCAGTGGTGCTCACCGCGAGGATCGCTGTAATAGTGCGTATGCCGCCGGATCCGACCGCCGCAGGGACCACTGCAAAAGAGCATGCACGGCGCGAACTTGAACGACTCGCCGCCGCAGAGCTGGCACATCTCCTCGCGGCGCTGCTCGCAGCGCTTGAATAGCTGCTTCTCGAGCTGGTTCTTGAGTGATGCAAGCGCCTTGTTGAACGACGACAGGAGCTGCTTCGCGGCGATGTTGAACTTGTTCGTGCTGCTGTTATATTCGATGCAGTTCTCGAACACAAGACGCACGTCACCGGCAAACGCCTCCACGCTGTTGTAGTGCTCGTTCTCGAGTCGCTTCTTGATCGTGCCGAGGTCCATCGGACACTTGATAATGTCGAAGTAGTCCGGGATGTTCCACTGCACAGGGTCGACCGGGTTGTTGAACGTCCAGCCGTACTCGCTGTCCATGAGCTTGGTCAAGAGCGGCATCAACCGGTTCTTCAGCTCCGTCAGCGTGATGTGGCCGCAGAAGTTGAACCGAAGCGAGCGAATGTGCTCGTCCAGCTGTCCTTCCGTCATCGAGTCCAAGAACGAAATGTCCTGGTGGTTGACATGGTTCTCGTTGCGGAGGTTCGCTGTTCTTCCTCGGACCACGAGCCCATTCGGAAGAACTTGGATCGTGCTAGCAGCATGTGGAGTCTCCTTCTTTGTCCCAAGTGCAGTTGCTGCATCGACAGCACCGGTGCCAACGGGTGTCGAAGTGGGCGTGCCACCAGTTGCAGCGGCCTGAGCTCTGGCCTGGACCCGAGCCTTGAAGATCTTGGCCTGCTCCTTGCGCCGCATCTTTTTCTCCTTCTCGGTCTGCAGCTTCAGCGGCTTCTTCTTAGAATCATCCCCTGCGGCTAACGCCTTCATCTCGACACCGGATGGCGTTGCTCCGATCGCACCAGCGCTCGGAGACTTGAGAGATGTGGTATGAGCATTGCCCGCGCCGGCATTCACCGACATCTTGCCTCCATTGGCCTCAAGCTTGACGACTCCGTCCGACAGGTTTGCCGACGACGATTGCAGCCCAGTCACCTGGTCCATCTGGAGCTTGCCGGCCGTAGGTGTGCCTCCGTTGACGCCAGCCTTCATCTGGTTCGCGTGCGCGCTGTCGCTCGCCAATCCCGCCCCGGGTGATCCTGCATTCTGCAGGTTCGTGTTCATAATCTTGATCAAGCCCCGGACGGTGTCTGGGCATTGACTAACGATCGACTGGAGCTGTCCTGGGTTGCTCCGACATGAGTCAACGATCTTGATTGCCTTGCGGACAGGCCCACACACTTCGCAGATCATCTTGTTGCACTGCTTGAAGTGCGACAAGACGTAGCGCGACGAGATGCAGTGGTCCGTCCTGCATTGCCGTTGGTGGCAATCGCAGATGTGCTTCCACAACACCTTCATCCCGGCACAGTAAGGCAGTACACACTGGGGCAGTGCGCACGTACTCGCGTGCCGGAGCATGCATAGCCGCTCTTGTTGTCTGCGAAGCACGAGCTGCTGCTCGTTCTCGTTCATCGGCGGGCGGATCGCGCTGCAGACATCACACTGGAGATTCCGACACTTGCGGAAGTGGGAAAGCAGCTGTCGCGTCGATTTGCACCCGATCGTGGTACACTGGGCGTTCGCGCAGCGAGACACGTGTGCCAGCAGTGCCTTCGTGCGATTGCAGTAGTCAACGGTGCAGTCGCCAGCGGTGCACGTTCGCGCATGCTTCAGCTGGATTAGACGTCGCTTCAGCTCCTCACGCTTTTGCGCGATTGATGCCTCGTTCATTGGCATCATGCCTGGTGCGTCAGCTTGCCGAGGTGTGCCGCCTAGCACGGCTTGAGCTTGCGCCACGCCCATTCCAGCGGCCGCATTGGCTGCGAGCTGCTGCTGCTGCTGCTGCTGCTGTTGGTGGTGCTGAAGCTGTTGCTGCTGATGTTGCTGTTGCTGCTGCTGTTGCTGTTGTTGTTGCAATTGCTGCATCTGCTGCATTCGTCGAAGCTGCTGCATCTGTTGGATCTGCTGGATCTGCTGGATCTGTGGGCCCGTCAAGTTCATGCCGTGGTACAGATTTGTCCCGGTCGATACCGCCGGAGCCGCGGCCATCATAGTCGAGGTCGTTGGCTGGACAAACGATGACGAGGCTGGAATCGACGGCGTCACGCCCACAATGCCGCCACTGATCTCCGCTGGCATACTCAGTGGAACGGCGTTGAAGGATCCGTTGGACGGACTGGGAACCATGTTTGCCGGCGCACCCGATACAGGAACACTCGAGAAGTTCGACGTAACTGGCATGGCGATCGCGGCTGGCACCTGCAGCTCGGACTCCGGCATGGCGATCGGCTCGTCGCTGACCCCGTTCGCCATCTCGTCTGCCTCGCGCTCCAACTCGTCCAAAATCGAGTTTCCTGTCCCTCCAGGGGTTGTTGGCGCTGTACTCGTGTTCGCCATCGCCATGGACGCAGGCGCCGACACCGGCATCTGCGAGATGGACATCGGCATTTGAAGTGGCTGGCTGGCTCCGACCTGCTGCGGCTGCTGCTGAGCGATACCTCCCGGCGACCCAACAAAGGGCACCCCCGAGAAACTGTTCCGCTGAGTCTGCAGTTGTGCAGCCATCTGGGCTTGTTGTCGCTGAAGCAACTGCAGTTGCTGCTGCTGCAACTGCTGAGCTTGAATCTGCTGGGTCGACATGTCCGTCTGCATCGTCGCAACGCCTCCCTGCTGCTGCTGCTGCTGCTGCTGCTGCGTCGCTGGCTGTTGTTGCTGTTGCCGCTGGAGGATCTGCCGCCTCCGTGAGTTGTCGAGCGCTTGCTGGAGCCGAACCTTCAGCGTCTGCACGTTGCTGTACTCTTCCTTGGACGCCGCGCTCATGTAGAGCGTGTGCTCTAGTCTCCTTGCGATCTCTCTGGGGTTGTAATTCACGGACGCAGGCCGATTCGAGCTCCTCATGATCAGCGTGAGGCTGCGGTGGTCGCGCATTGACTGTCAGAGCACGCCCAATCCATCGACAGTGGGCGGAAACCGGCATCAGCGTACATGATGCGCGCGATCTGTTGCCGCGCACTCCGATCCGCATCTTTGTCTCTCCAGTCCAGAGCCCCACCTGCGATCGCTGCCGACGTCGCCGTCGGGGTTCCTGTACCTGATGCAGCAGCGCTGCTCATGTCCAGTGTCCCGGCGTTGGCTTGGGCCGACCCAGCGGAGACGTCTGTCGTGGAGTTCATAGTCTGCCACAGCACTCGGTTGTTAGATGTCTGCGTCCACTGCACCGCTGCTGTCACGAGTATCCAGGCTCATTACGTTCGAAGAAGCGACCGTCGTGTCCGAGGAAGAGGCAACCGCCCCGCTGGAAGCATACTGAGGAACCGGAGGCATCGACTGCTGGTTGATAGACATGAGGAACCGGCTGCGGTTGACTCGGTCGGCGTCCTCCTAGCTCTCTCCACCCTGTGCACGTCCTGTAGTAGCTCGGGGCTCGAACGCGCGGCTCTAGGAGCTTGCCCTTCGTCTAGGGCACGACTTCGAGTCTGGAATGACCCAATCCGCACTTCAGCACCTGCTCGGCCCGAAAGCAAGACCAAATCACGCCACGAGGACACGGAAAGCAGCCACATAGGTCAGTCTCATGCTCAGCAAGGTAAACTCTGCGTGTCGGAGGGGGCTCGGCGCTCGGATGCTCGGAGATCGCCGCCAAGGCGTAAATTCCCGGTCCCGAGCGTAAATTACGCGTTCCGGCGGCTCGACCAGCCGAGAACGCGCGCCGGAGACCCGCCGAGGGCCCGAACGCCTCGGGAAGCACCTCTCAAGCGTATAAAACGCCTCCGGGCCGCCCGCAGCGCGTCCCCGGCGGCCATGGCACGCCGCCCCCCTCTGGAAAGTGCGCGAAAGTACGCGGTCAGTTACCTGCCGCCGCTCGGCCCCCAGGAAGCCGCCGGAAGCCGCGAGTCCGCCGCTGGGCGCGTCCGGCCGCGCGCGTGATAAATTCCGAGGCGCGGGCGCTCCGCAGGCGCGCGTGCGGCCGCCAGTGGCGCGCGCAAGTCGCCTAGGCGCCGGCCCGGCCGTCAACTGCTGTGCCGCCCCCCGCCGCCCGAGGAAACGGAGAGAAGGGACCAGAGTGATGGTCACCCGCGCCGCAAGCAAGGGAAAACGGAATACACTGCGCACACACCAAAGTGGGCTGCGCGTCGCCCCCAACACCCGGCAGCACCTGCTAACACCCGCTAACCTTCATGTTGACGCGAACAGTACATCTTCGTTAAAGTACGATTTTGTTCGTGACCTGACAAGGTTGACGCTATCCCTCGCGAATGTATACGCCATCACCTTCCAGGACGCCACATTGGCGCAATATGGCGGGGAGGAGCCTGGACGACGCCGCCGCGCGGGTCCTCGTGGCGCGCGCAGGCAGCGGCGACCGGGGCAACAGCAGCGAGGACGTAGCGGGGGACCGTGGCCGGCGCGTGGTGGTGCCGGCAGGCGCACGAGCGGGCGAGCTGCTGCTGCGGGACGCGCCGGCCGCGGCGGTGCTGCTGCCGGCGCTGTGGGCGACGCACTGCCACAAGTGCTTCCGCGCGGGCGACGGCAGCGTCGCGCTCAGCCGCTGCGGGCGCTGCCAGACCGCCTATTACTGTGCGTGACCCGCGCGCGCGCTCTGTGTGCGATGCGGAGCGGCGGCTGACGCGGGCGACAGGCTCGCGCGAGTGCCAGGTGCAGGACTGGAAGCCCGACCACCAGGCCGAGTGCCCGCGCCTCAAGCAGCTCGCGGCGCTCAACCTGCACGCGGACCAAGTGTCGGACGTGCTCATGCTCGGGCGGATCATGCGGCGCCTTGGACGCGCCAAGGGCGAGGACCGCGGCGGGATCGCGGACCTCGTGTGGTTCGAGGAGGACGTGGCGAGCCACGAGAACCTGCTCCTCGCGACGCTCGCGGGCAAGCTCCAGCTCGTCGACGGTGCGTCCGCAAGCTGTCATAGTGGAGCGGCGGGGCGTCGTCTCACTGCGCGTGCTGCAGCCTCGCTGCCGATGCAGGAGCTGCAGCGGATGCTCAGCCGCTTCCAGAACAACAACTTCTCCATCTGCGACGAGCTCCTGCTCGAGGTCGGCGCCGGCTGCTTCCCGCTCGGTGCCATGATCAACCACAGCTGCGAGCCCAACTGCGCCGTCACGTGCGTCGCTCCGACGGCCGCTCGCGTCTCGGACCGAGTCGCTCACTTGGCCTGACTGATGCCAGGTACTCGCCGAAGACGCACACGCTGGAGGCGCGCGCCATCCGAACGATCGACGCGGGTGAAGAGCTGGTCCAAACCTATGGTGCATCGTGCTGCTAGTCCTCGGACTTAGTGAACCAGTGTAGTCTAACGCCTTGTGCGTCTTGATGCAGTCGACGTCGCGCTCCCCAGAGCCCAACGGCAGCAGCGACTGCGGCTCAAGTACCACTTCACGTGCGCGTGCACTCGGTGCTCCGAGCCCTTGAACGACCCGGCAAGTCGCGACGCGTTCCTGGACAGCGACGTGTCAGGCGTACCGAAGGCGGATTGGCCCAAGGAGCGGCACGAGCAGATCCAGCAAGCCACGGAGGCGTTTCGCGCATCGGACCCTCGCCACCGCATCCAGGCGCTGGAAAAGCTGCTGAAGACGCAGCGCGAGGTGCTTCATCCGTACAACATGTCGCTGCTGCAGACGTTGTCGGCGCTCTTTAGCGCCGAGATGGATCGTGAAAGCACGCGGGACGCGCTCCGGTACGGCGAGTTAGTGCTGCAGGTGTACCGCAGGGCGTACGCGAGCAATCACCCGATGACGGGGCTCCATTTGTTCACTCTGGGCGACCTGCTCGCGCAGTCTCCCTCCACCGGATCAGGCGACAAGTCACGCGAGTACTTGTCGGAGGCGAGACGCATCCTGGCGATCACGCACGGCAAGCACCACCGCCTCGTCAAGTTGCTGGACGACCGTCTTCAGTGGGGCTCTGCTGCTCCATCGTGAGCAAGCGCTTGTTGCCGAGAATGACGACTTCAATGTGTCATGAACATGGCTGTGAGGTGAAGTACCAACGAATGAATGCTGCTGTCGTCAGAGAGCGGCGGCTCCAATCTCATCGTCCTTGTTATTCTCACCGCCCCCTCCCTCCAATTGAGTGTCCTTCATGCGTCGTATGCACGTGACGATAGACGCACTCAGTTGGAAAGTCAACGGCTGATCGCCTTGATGCGCTGATTCATTCAGAAGTTGGTTGGCGCAAGTAAATCGAGCGGCAACGCGCGTTTGACTTGCTTCGCTTCGTCGCAGCATCCGTTGGCTGCAAATACAAGAAGTGAGGAACGCGAGGCCGCTGTGCTTTGGTCAGGACGCGTCACCTTCACGATCTCGAGCACCGTGCTATCCCAGCCTCCACACGAGGTAAAACGTATCGATAGCCCAGTCTCAAGGCGCTGAATTGAGCATCAAGTCACGCTAGTGTCCGCCCAAGGTGAGGAGCGTCGTAACGGTTGATCCCTTGTGTCCGACTCGAACGGGTGACAATCATCATCAAGCTCAACGATCAAGTAGTACTTGTGACCTCACTCCTCCGCGTCGCTCTCGTCACTGTCGCTAACGTATTCCACGTTTTGAAATAGACGCGACGGCGGGCACACTCCGCTGCAAAGGTGAAGATGATCAGCATGATGTGCCGGTCCATCGGGAAGGTGGCCGACACCAGCGGATCACTCGGCGATGCGAGTCTGGCTTGCTTCGTTTTGGGATCAGTGTGTCGTCGATTGACCGAAAATACACTGAGGAACGCGAGGCGGTTCGGCAGCGGGAAGGCTTCACGTGCTGTTGGTAGAAGCATGATGTGGGAACGCCGAACGCTCTGTGCGTACCGGGAGAATATATCGGCAGAAGCTGCCACCTCGACGTGTTCGAGCCCTCTGTTTGCTCTCAGCATCATCAATAGGCATTTGATTTCCCAGTCGCTCGAGATGGAGTAAACCATGCGCTTGAGCTTGCGCGAGATTTCCGTCGCGTTGTCTGACAGTTCTTCGCAGACTTGGGCCAGCTTGTCAAACTGGCAGTGAATCTCTTCAAGATGCGTGCTCCCTTCGCGGTACGCGCTCAGAACCGACTCAACACTCACGGTCAGTCCGTTGGTGGTGAGTGACCTCAGTCTTGGACAAGATCGCACGATGCGAGCGACATCAAATGGAAAGACTTCCGCGCCGATAATATCCGCCACACACAGATGAAGTCGAGTCAGCGTCGACCCAACCAACTCCAATAGATGATAGAGCTGCTCCAAGTTGTCGATCAGGTTCGCAAAGTCCAGGTCAAGGCTAACGAGGCCGCTTTCAGTGACCTGCTCGTTGCCTTCGACGACCGAGCGTAGCGCATCTCGCGCCACAACGCATTTGCCGTATCCAGGGACGAGCACGTCGACGTTGATGTCCTCGCCATCGGACTCACCGCTGACGATTATTTGCACACCAGTAACGTCAGCCGCCAGCTTCCAGCTTGCTGATTCGGCCGGTATCTCGTCGAACGTGTCCATCGTCTGGAGCGACACGGTCGTTCCTTTGGTCAATGCCCAGCGCTTTCGGCAGCGGTCAGCTCCTTCTTCCTTGTCAGCTCCTCGCTGAATACCACACAAGTGGAGCGCCGGATCCGGATCTGTCAGCAGACCCTCAAATGCATCTACACTTGCCTCCGTTAGCCACACGTTGTCGAGGCTCAGATGCCGGACAGAAGAATGTTTCTGTACGTGCTCGGAGAAGAAAGCGTACGCGAGCCAGACCAGTAAATGCGGCCACGTGCCCACAACATCTTCGACATCATCTTCCTCGAACATCAGCTTCACCGTATCGGTCGTCTGCGTCTCGGCCAGCGCCGAACAGAGCCGCGTAATGGGAGCTAAGTTCTCCAGAGTCAGGGTCAGCTCCAACTCTCTGATAGCAGGAAGTGTTCTGTCCTCTGGGTGACCACCAACGCTGAGTGTTCGCGTGAGCATCTTCCCGAGAGTCTGCACAATGTGAGCAGGATCCATCCAATGCTCCTCCAAGATGCAGGGTTTTAGACTGAGCTCACTCAGTGGTAGGTCTCCCCGCGCTTCGACGATATCTCCAACGAGTTCGGCTATCTCGGAGGTCATGTAGCCTTCGTGCATCCTCAAGTTCAGGGACTCAATGACGAAGGCGCAGTCGAACGAAGACCCGTCTCGGCATAGACCCAGCATATTGACCGGCAGGCGCCGGCCACCATGGTGCGCGCAAAAGCTCTGGAGAGCGCGATATTGCTGCTTCAAGTCGGAGAAATCGACTTCTGACATGCTGATCGCTTGGATCTCCACTGGGATCACCAGCGCGTCCATCACGGACACCCTGAAGTCTCTGTAGCCGGCGATCTTGCGCGTCGCCATGGCGAAGTGTGCGCTGGGAGGCGCGTCCAGCCCGTCGAACAAACCGTCGAGCTGCATTTTCCGGCTAGCGCCGTCAAGGTAGACAATGAAGCGCGCCTGCCGGAAATTTCTCTCTTCCACGTGGTTGGCGTCGTTCTCCAGCTCCAGCACGCAGTGCGCCACTAGCACGTGCTTGTAGCCTTCAAAGTCGACGTGCGCGACCAGCGCCAGCAGCACGAGTGCGTCCCGAATCCCGCGGAGCTCGGCAGGCGTCAGCGGTGGCTTCTCCTCCCATCGCGGGAGCTTCAATTCGATGGCCCGGAACGACGAATGAGGCACACGCGTGGCGACACAGTGTCGCTGAAGCCACACTGCCCGCGCACGGGCGACAACCACGGCCGGAGGAAGTCCCAGCGCTCGTCCATTTGCTCTCCACCACTTGAAATTGTGCGCTTTTCAACGGGTGAAAACTACGAATAGAAATAACTAGTTGGGCTGTCTTTGGCAGGGCTTGTATCGATCATTGCTTGCAGGTCGCGCGACAACCTCGGATTCGATTGTTGCAGCGCCTTATCGAGCTCCAGTTTATCCATCAAGTGCGGCATCATGAACGTGTCGCTGTGGTGTCCGCGGGCCAGGAACTTGTTCTCCTCGTTGTCGCCGAAGCTGTACCTGACGCCCGTGGCCGTCGGGCACAGGATGTGCTCGCCGCCGCACGCGACCTGCACAATCGACTGACCGGAATAATCAACTAGCAATAGTCACCATGGCTCGCGGACTGTCAATTCGGTGAAGTCGGCTTGGCTCGCTTTGGCCGAGCTCAAGCCGATCAAGAATTCGCGAGCAACTTTCAGTGTCCTCGAGATATGGCTGAATGAACTGATATGGCTACCGCTTGATTCTTTGGCCTATCTTCAGGTCTCAGTTTGCCGCTGTCAAACTCGAATCAAAACCTGCACGTTGTTGTCACAGCAACAAAGAATGAAACCAGCCTCCGGAAAGCTTAGTTACGACAGCACATGCTGACACCGAAGGCAAGCTGCAAAGTCATTGGCGGCCAAAGGCGAGGCACTATGCAGGGGCTGAGCGAGTGCGAATCTTTTTCCCAACCGTATCCCGTTCGGATGCATGTCTCGTGTGAAGCTCCTTCTGGCAATCTTGAAGGAGAATATCACCACTATGCCGTCCTCGTCCGACTCTCGGCTCGCCGTCCTCACTCAACTAGTCTTCCTCACCACTACTAGTTATTCACATACCACTGGTCATCGCCGCTCCACTTGTTGCAATACACTCGTCGGTAGAGGCACTCGGCAGCAAAACCAAAGATAATCGGTATCACATCCCGATTGACTGAGAAGTCGGCGAGCACCGATGACATCGAAGTCGACGCAGACTTGGCTCGCTTCGCATCTGACTCCCGCTGGTGTTGGTGTGCACCAAAGATGTTCAGGGATGCAAGGCGACACTGCAACGGGAAAGGCTCACGAGCCACTGGGAGTAGCGATAGATTGCAGTTGCATCCTACGGTCGGAAGCGAAGAAGTACACGACCCGCTTCAGTGTGCGCGCGAGGGCCGTGGTCTTGTCCGACAGTTCTTTGGTAAACTCGTCGAGGTCATCAAAATTGATCTCCAGCTCCTCAATTTGAGCATTCTCATCACGATA